>JAADWZ010000470.1:0-25491 GCA_023336445.1 Pythium dissimile
CACGTCAGTGCCTCGTTTCCCCATGACTGCGCTTGGTTCTCGAGCACCACGAGCGCTCGTCGCTTCGTCGCGTCGTGTCTTGTGGCTGCGGCGGCGTCGGCGTCGGCTTCTTCACCATGTTTCCCTTCCTTGGTTTCCTTTCGCGGTTTTGGAAAAGGGGACACAACAATGGAAGGGTTAACCTAATCGAATGTTGCGGTAAGTTTACGACTGGTGTTTCAAGGGAACGAACGTATCCTGTTCGTATCGTGATAAGGTTGTCCCCTCCTTTGCTGACCAAATCGAGTCGGAAAGAGCTACGCGGCTGCACGAGGAAAAGAGATCATGGCCACGCGGACGTTCCTGAGCGCGAGCGGCTTGCTCCTGGTAGCGGCGCTCGTCAGCATGGTGTCGTTGCACGCGTCTGCGTTTATTGTGGAGATCCCGGGTCGCTCGGTGGAGTGTTTCTTCGAATATGTGCGCACGAAGCGTACGGCCTTCCTGAAGATCGGTGTGCTTGAGTCGAAAGACCACTACGACATCCGCCTCATGGCCTACGGCCCGTTCGCGAGCGAGCCCTCGGAAGATGACACGGCCATGGGCTTCTTCGACCAGATGATCACGACCGAACGCGACGAAGTGAGCAACGACGTGGTCCATAATGGCTTCAACTTTGAGTCGGAGCACCGTGGCGGCTGGTACAAATTCTGTCTCGACAACAAGCACAGCTCCTACGACGGCAAGCTCGTTGAGTTCTATACCAAGTTCGATCTGACCAACGAGGAAGAAACCAGCTTTGAAGACGAGCTCGAAGCGCAGGCCAAGAAGCGTACGTGGAGCGCATGCTTTCACCGACGCAGGCACGGATCGTTTAGTGATTGTTGTGATTATTGTACCTCGCAGAACACATTGAAGGCGTAACCGAGTCGGTGAACCGCCTGCGCACGCTGCTGGATCTGATCAAGAACGAGCAGGACTACTACAAGGCGCGCGAGCGTCGCCACCGTCTGAGTACGTTTTTTCAAGGGTATCGCAACGTGTCATCGCAGTTGCTAACATGGGTGCGTTTGCTTGAATCCGTCAGCGATTGAGAGCAACAACTCGCGCATTATCTGGTACACGAGTTTTGAGATTGTGACACTCGCGATCATGTACGTCGGCCAATCGTTCCTTCTACACAAGTGGTTCAGCGATCGCGGTTACCTCCAGTTGCGTCAGTGGGCATGAGCATCTACATCTGCGCGGCACATTTAGCACGGGGAGTTCGCAGCATGCATTTGAAGCCGTGTTTTAAGACATTGTATCGTTCCGTTTTCAAAAAAGCTGGGGCAACACAATGAGTCACAGGGGGTTTCTTGCCAACCAACCGAACAAATATAACATCAGACAAACTAAAAACCAAACACTGTTGAAAGTCAAACGTGATCGTTGGTGCTACAGTGATTCTAGCTCCTGCACGAGTGATTGGCAGTGCTGCTTTGATTCCGCCTCGTTGTCACCCGGTGGTGTAGCCACCACCACCCGAACGCCGCTGGTGGACTCCCTTGTTTGCTTGATGACAATAATGAACTCCGTCTCGCACGATGTGACAACTCCGCCCGGAAGATGGACGATGTAGTGACCGACAGTCGCAGTCAGCAACGGATCGAACGCGTTAACACCCAGTGTATCTCGAAGAAGGGTCGTGGATACGATGTCGGAGGCCGAGAAGACAAACCCATCCAAATTCTGCATCGCAGTCGGAACCGGGGTGACACGCCCCAACTTGAACACTGGTATCCGGAGCACCACGTCCTTCTGAAGCCACTGCTGCGTGCCAGGACTGCGCACCGCAAGTTCAAGTGTTCCGCTCTGCCCGATAACTCCACTTGGAAGCAGAAGACTGAAGCTGGCCGCAGAGTTGGCATCAAGTCCGCCTTCCAGGGGTTGTTCAGGAACTGTCGAATCGTCAACAGATGCGCGCCCACTGCGCAGTCTCACAAGCACCTCTGCCAGTCGGATCTGGGAGTTATTTTCCACTGTGATGTGTAGCGCAAACGGCGTTCTATATCCGCCTTCCACCTGTGTAGAACCTCGCACCTCGTACGTCACCTGGAGGTTCTGGAGCAGCGCAGCCTCCATCATCGCGTTCATCATCTGCATCAACTGCGCACTCTGCTCCAGACTCTCGCCCACGCGTTCAAAGATCGTTCCGAACGACTGCTGCAGCCCGCCGGCCACTTGGTTGAGCACCGCCGCCATGTCCTCCATCGTGGTTGGCGCGAAATTACAGTGAAACGAGCTCCCTGTACTACCGTATAATTTACCTCCGATAATACAAAACTGAATGGTAGCGAATTTCTAATTTATGCTTTATCAAAGGTTCAACATCTCTTGTCAGAGGGTGACGTGGCCTTGGTTCTTGAATGGTCACAAGAACGAAGCGATCTGGAGAAAAACGGACGCGAGCCCAAACGTGATACACAACGCGAAACAGCAGCCGAAGCGTAGCACCCTCACGACCACCACCATGGCCCCTCCCAACAACAGCACCGCTCCGCCGCCCGCACTGCAGCAGGCCAAGCGCACGCCCTCGGAGAGCGCCGACGGCGCCAACGCCAACAAGCGTCGCCGCGGAGGCCGTCGCGGAAAGGGCGGTGACGCGGCCAAGCCGCTGCCGCCTGCGGAAGAGCAGAAGCGATCGGCACCGCAGCAGCACCAGCAGGCTCAGCTCAAGCGCGAGCAGCTCGACAGTGACGGTGAAGACGTGGAAGCCGCGCCCAAGACCTTGCACCATCTCTCGGACGTGACTTTCGCCAGCCTCGACATCTCGGAGCTCTCTAAGCGCGCGATCGTCGAGGAGCTCAAGTACGAACTGCTCACGCATGTCCAGAACGAAACGTTCCCGCATCTGATTGCCGGCAAGGATGTGCTGGCCAAAGCCAAGACGGGCAACGGTAAGACGATGGCGTTCCTGCTGCCGACGATCGAGCGCCTTGTGCGCTCGGGCCAGTCCGCCAGCGCGATCCCAGCGCTTGTGATCTCCCCGACGAGAGAGCTCGCGATCCAGATTGCCACCGAAGCGCGCAAGCTGAGCAAGTTCCACAACATGAACATCGCGTGCTTTGTCGGCGGCACGCCCATCAACAAGGACATTAAGGTGCTCACCGGCCGCACGCCCATCGACATTCTTGTTGCGACGCCTGGTCGTCTGTTGGACCACTTGGGACAGGACTCGGGCAATATCCAGAAGAAGCTATCGCAGCTGCGCTTCCTGGTGCTTGACGAGGCCGATCGTCTGCTCGACATGGGTTTCCGCCCTGAGATCATGAAGATCATCGCGTTCGTGCCAAAGGACCGCCAGACGCTGCTCTTCAGCGCCACCCTGCCGGCGTCCACCAAGGAGCTCAAGAAGGTCGCGCTCCGCGACGACTACGTGTTTGTGGATACCGTGAACGAAGACGAGGACCAGACCAACGTGCAGACTGTTCAGGATTACCTGACCTGTCGCTCGTCGGACGTCATGGCTGTCGTGGAGCACGTGCTTGCCAAGCACATTGCCGCTCGCCCTCGCGACTACAAGGTCATGCTCTTCTTCCCGACGGCTCGGGCTGCTCAGTTCATGGCCCAACTCTTTGCGGCCGCCGGATTTAAGGATGTATTGGAGATGCACTCGCGCAAGAGCCAGTCCGTGCGTACCAAGACCGCCGAGAACTTCCGCCAGTCCAAGCGCGTGATGATGTTTTCGTCCGACGTCTCGGCCCGTGGCGTCGACTACCCGGACGTGTCGCTCGTGCTGCAGGTTGGTCTCACCGACCGGGACCAGTACATCCACCGTCTCGGTCGTACGGCCCGTGCCGGTTCAGACGGCCACGGTATCCTCGTGTTGGCGAATTTTGAGTCGCCGCTGCTCAAGGACCTTAAGGACTTGCCGCTCAACAAGTGCGACGTCCCCGCCGACTTCGACCCGAGCGCGAGCCGCACGGCCAAGGTCATCTCGTCGCTCAAGGGCGGCAGCGAGCTCGAGAAGTCGGCCCAGCAGTCGTACCAGGCGTGGCTCGGATTCTACAACTCGCACCTCAAGCGTCTCGGTCTCTCGCGCGAAGGTCTCGTCCAAATGGCGGCGGAGTACAGCGAGCAGATCGGCCTCGCCGAGGTGCCTAAGCTCGAGAAGAAGACGCTCAAGAAGATGAACCTCTTTGGCGTCGCCGGCATCGAGGCTTCGCCGTACAGCGCGCAGCAAGGCGGAGGCAACGGCCGCGGTCGCCAGGGAGGCAATGGCAATGGCAACGGCGGCAATGGCGGCAATGGCCGTGGCAACAGCCGAGGCCCCAGCAACCGTCACGGCGGCGGCGGCGGCGGTGGCCACGGAGCCGCCCGTGGCCACAGCAGCGGCCCGGGCAACCGCAGCTTCACCAATCGCCAAGCACCTCGCAGCGGAGGCGGGGGTGAGAACCGCCGTCCGATCCAGCAGCCTTCGAAGTGGTAAGCGGGGTCATTTGGATCCCCTTATAGTGATGGACGATCGGACCGGCCAAGGCCGTTTTCTGGATTTTTGCATTCTATGGCGAGCTTTCTCGACTTAGTGGTTAACTTTAGAGGAAACTGTAAAGTAAACAATACGTTAATCTAATTGAAAATTTGAACCTAGAGTTTATCGTTTTCAAGCTCGACCTAAAATTCTGAGCATTCGATTCAATATTGCTGGCGGAAGAGCTCCCACGGGTGAGTGAAGCAAGATGGCGTCGGTGGCGGACTCGTTTATGGATGATCTGGACGATCTGAGTGGCGATAGCGGAGAGGAGGAGGAACAACAGGCGCTGGAGAGCGCCCGCGAGGAGAAGCCGTCCAGAAAGCGGCGCCTAGAGGGGTTGCCAGAGGGAGACGACGAGGACGAGGACGAGGACAGCGACGATGACGGAGCGGACGCCGCGATGGACGGTGACCCCAACATGGAGCAGCTCGACAAGGCGAGAGATGTGGAGAAGGTTCTTGAAGCCGTTGCGAAGGGAAAAGGCGTGGAGGCGATTGCGCATTTGAAGCGCTCGAAGAAGTATGTCGACCACGTCCACACGATCCAGCAGTACGCGGACACGACCCAGCCCATCCACGCAGACGAGCTGGTCGAGGGCAATGCCGAGTACGGTCTCGTGGTCACTTCCAACGACCTGATGGTTCAGATCGACGACGAGATCGCGGCAATCCATCGCTTTATCGCGGAGATCTACGCCAAAAAGTTCCCCGAGTTGGATTCGCTCGTGCCCAACGCTCTCGACTATGCGCGGGTCGTCAAGGCGATCGCCAACGAGACGGACATGACGCTCGTGGATCTGTCCACGATCTTGCCGAGTGCGGCCGTGATCAGCATTTCGGTGACGGGCTCTGCCACGAGTGGCAAGCCGCTGGCAGCAGAAGATCTGAAGATCTGTCTGCAAGCCTGCGATGAACTGCTGTCGCTTTACGAAGACAAGAACATGATTCTCGGCTTTGTCGAGAGCCGTATGAGCTATCTTGCGCCAAACGTGTCTCAGCTGGTCGGCACGCGGATCGCCGCGCAGCTGGTTGGCTTGGCCGGTGGCGTGGCCAACCTGGCGCGGATCCCATCGTGTAACCTCCAAGTGCTCGGTCAGCAGCGGAAAGTGCTGAGCGGTTTCTCGTCGGCAGCTGCGCTTAAGCACACCGGCGTCATTTTCTTTGCCGATCTTGTGCAGAGCGTGCCTCCGTATCTGCGCATGAAGGCGTGTCGCGCCCTCGCTGGCAAGATCGCGCTCATGGCACGAGTCGACAGCCAGCCGCACAAGACTGATCTCATCGGACGCACCGGCATTCAGTTCCGTGAAGATCTTGTCAAGAAGTTCGCCAAGTGGGAGGAGCCGCAAAAAGCCAAGACCAAGAAGGCACTGCCCATCCCGGACGAGAAGCCCAAGCGGAAGCGCGGCGGTAAGCGCTACCGCAAGATGAAGGAGCGGCTCCAGATGACGGACGTTCGGCGCGAGATCAATCGCCAGACGTTCGCCTCGGCCGACGACGAGTATGGAGATAACGCCATGGGACTGAGCGCCGGTCGCCTCGGCCAGGAAGGCTCGGGCACGCTGCGTGTGCAGCGCAAGGAGCAGCGCCAGACGTCTAAGAAACTCCGCCAAGCGAGCGTCGCGGCGGCCAAGGCGGCGCCTCTCTCGGGTCTCGCGTCCAGCCTCGCGTTCACGCCCGTGCAGGGCATCGAACTGGTGAACCCAGAGATCATGAAGAAGCGCGTGGAGGAGGCCAACAAAAAGTACTTTTCCGCCACCAGCGGCTTTGTGAGCGTCGTCAAGAAGAGCTAGCCAGAGTAGTGTCTCCTAGGCTCGCATATCTTCAGCCAGCTTGATGGTTTATTTTCGTGAGAACACTGGATGGGTACGCGCAACTTCGATGCGTATAAACACAACATAAACGTTCTTATGTTGCGTTACAGTTTTCGATCAACCGAGCCAAGCGCGACCATGCGTCGAAGAGCTACAGTCTGACCGGAACGCAGCACCGAAAAATGCTGCGACTCAACTGCCTCGCGCGCGCCGTGTCCTCCACACCGCTGCGACTGGGGCTCACGCGCAAGAAAGGCACATTGCAGCGCAGCGCCGACGCGTCGTTCTCGTCGCGGGCGCGTGGTGTTGGCGGAAGTGATGGCAACGACGATGACGACGACGACTACGAGGAGGAGGACTGGAGCGACGGTGAGGATTTCGACGTTGGCGACAATGATGATGAAGATGATATGGACGAGTGGGACGACGAGTTCGGCGATCTGCTCGGTCAGCATAGTGGGGATGGCAAAGTGGAGGAGCACGTCAAGCAGAAGGTGAGCGTGCGCCGCGCCAAGCACTCGAAGCGCCGCTTCGTGGACCGCATCCGCATCAAAGCTACGGGCGGCCACGGCGGCAACGGCTGCAGCAGCTTCTTCAGCGAGTCGGCGATGCGCAAGCGCCCCAATGGCGGCCACGGGGGCGCCGGAGGCAACGTGTTCATCCAGGCGGACGACCGCGTGCAGAACTTGGCCAATGCCACACACCACTTCCGCGGCGGCGCCGGCTTGAACGGCATGCGTACGTGGCTGGCTCTCCTGGTGCAATTTTCCATTATTTGCAGTACATTGATGGATTGTGTGTGTGTGCGCGTGCGCTGATATTAGCGAACGACTCGGCAGGGCGACGCGGCAAGGACAGCATCGTCAAAGTGCCATGTGGCACGATCATCAAGCGCGTCGACCGTGTGCGTAGCTGCGGTCCAGTATCTAGTCCAACTACTGATGCTGACTGTTTCTATTGTATGGGATACAACAGTTCGAGCGAGACCTGGACTCGGGCGAGTTTGAGATCGTCGACCGCATGACGCCCTTGTTCGACTTGGATCACCACGGCGCCATCTTTCAGGCAGCGGAGGGTGGCAAGCCTGGGCTCGGCAACCGCATCCTCGCAGGCAAGACCACCAACTTTGGCCGCCTGCGCAAGCACATGCCCGACGGTAAGAACGTCGGCTCGTCTGGCACCTCCCAGTACTTTGAGCTCGAGCTCAAGACCATCGCCGACGTGGGCCTTGTGGGCTACCCGAACGCGGGTAAGTCGACCTTGTTGAGCCGCCTGAGCCGGGCGACGCCCGAAATTGCGCCGTACCCGTTCACAACGCTTCATCCGTTCGTCGGCATCGTTGAGTTTCCCGATACCTACCGCTTGAGTGTCGCCGACATCCCGGGTTTGATCGAAGGTGCCCACCGGAACGTCGGCCTCGGGCACGACTTCCTGCGCCACATTGAGCGAACCAAGATCCTGCTGTACGTGGTCGACACTCCGGGCACCGAGGGCCGGGACCCGCTCAAGGACCTCGAGCACCTGCAGCGCGAGCTTGAGCTGTACGCGCCCAACATCACGACTCGCCCGTCGCTGCTGGTGGCCAACAAGATGGACGAGCGCGGCGCCGAGCAGAACCTGCTTCGTTTGCGCCAGGCCACCGACATGGCCGTGCTGCCCATCAGCGCCAAGCACAAGGTCGACATCGATAGCGTGGCGCACACGCTGCGCTGGATGATGGAGAACTATACCAAGCTCACCAAGGACTAATACCGCGTGATGGTTAGCTGACCTCTGCCCGCATAATAGATAACCCAACGCTTCCATGTATTCTTTTTTGTATTTATAGGAGAATTGTGAACTATCATACGACTGAGCGTCAATATTTCATTGCCGCAGGCTCACACCATCAGGCATCTCGTCTACCGGCAGCCGAGCTAGGTGCTTTCCCGATCAGTAGCTGCATGAATCGATACGAAACCCTCGACCGACTGGGCGATGGCTCCTTCGGCGAGGTCTTCAAGGCGCGCAGCCTCAAGACCAACGAGATGGTGGCCATCAAGAAGATGAAGTCGCTCTTCCCGACGTGGGAGGAGTGTCTGCAGCTGCGCGAGCTCAAGTCGCTGCGTGTTCTGCGTCACGAGAACGTTGTGCAGCTTAAAGAGGTGATCCGCGACAAGGAGGCGCTCTACTTTGTGTTCGAGTACATGCAGTCGTCGCTCCACAAAGTGCTGCGGCACCACCAGCGGCAGGTTGCCCACGCGCAGGACGAGCCGGGCGGCGCTGGAGCAGCGCCTGCCTCCCAAATGCCCGTCGGCTGGCTCAGCGAGCCGCAGATCAAATCCATCATGTACCAGCTCTTCTCGGGACTCGCGTACATGCACAAGCACGGCTTCTTCCACCGGGACATCAAGCCGGAGAACCTGCTTTGCCACGACGAGACGCTCAAGATCGCCGACCTCGGCCAGGCACGCGAGATCCGGTCGCGGCCGCCGTTTACGGACTACGTGTCCACGCGCTGGTACCGAAGTCCGGAGCTGCTACTGCGCTCCATGACCTACAACAGCCCGATCGACCTCTGGGCATGTGGCTGCATCCTGGCCGAACTCTACCTGCAGGCACCGCTCTTTGCCGGATCGTCCGAAGCTGACCAGCTCTGCCGCATCGGCAAGATCCTCGGCTCGCCGACCAAAGAGAACTGGCCTGAGGCCGTCACGACCGTCGCGCAGATGCAGTTCAAGTTCCCGAAGTGTGCGCCCGTCGCCTGGAAGCACGTGCTCCCAGCGTACACGAGCAATGCCGCCATTCAGCTCATCAGTGAGCTGCTCCAGTACGACCCGAGCAAGCGGCTCACGGCCACGCAGGCCCTGCAGCACCGCTATTTCGACCAGCAGGTGCCTCGCCCCGTGGCACTGACGTCCATCTCCAGTACTAGTGTCGCGCCCCTGCCCACGCCCGTGCTGGCACTACCCACGAAGGCTGAGCAGAAGGGTGGTAATTGGGCAGCGGCGACTACGAGCGACAGCTCGCCGGCTACGAGCCGCTGGTGGCGCGAGTCGGCATCCACGCTGCCCTCGGCGACCTCCCACGGAGACGTCTTGCTCGCCTCAAGCCGCAAGGGCTACGACCACGGAGGCGTCGCCGACCGCCCTCTGATGCCTCCGCGTGACAAGCCCTCGCGGCTCGACGATGCCAAAACCAACGGCGGTGGCGTCTATGGAGGATTGATAGGAGGAGAGCGAACTGCCTCGAGCAAGAGCCACGTTGGCGCGGAGAGCGGCAGTTGGCTGTCGGCGCGCAAGTGGTCGTCGCCCGAGATGGACGACGACGACGACGTGGACCACGACCGACGAGCCGACGACAAGCACTCGGACAAAGGCAAGGACGCCTCGTGCATCGCAGACAATGACTGGAAGCGCCAGCGCGCCGACAAGGCAGCGGATGCCGATGGCGATGGGGCTAGCCAACGACGACGCAGCTCGGGGAGCCTCAGCTTCCGCTCGCAGGACAACATGCTCCAGGACTTGCTGGACGAGTTCATGGCCTGATAGAGGTACTGTAGGTATAAACAGCACTTTTCTAGACAGACACGCAGCTTCCTTTCTACTTCTTCACTTACTACTTGCTACCTAGGGGAGGGCGATGGTGGTGCCACGCTCCCTGTTGACCACTATGCTGCCTTATTCATCGTCGCTTTCCTCGTCGCCGTCATTGTCCTGCAGCGAGCCAAGCACGGCGCTCTGTCCGTTTTGGGCGAGCACGGCCTTGATTGCGGCCACACCCTTGTCCGAGATCATGTTGGTGTCCAGCTCCAGCTTGGCGAGCTGCGTCTTGGTTGGCAGCAGCGTCTCCACGACCGCAAGCGCGCCGCTGGCCGTAATCTCGTTGCCGCACAGCGACAACTCCTGTAGCGAGGGCAGGCTTTCGGCGCCCAGCACCTTGACAAACGCCTTGAGGCCGTCCGAGGTCACCTCGTTCTCGTCCAGACGAAGCACTTGCAGCTGCGTCTGCGACTTGAGTAACGCCGCTAGGCCCTCGATGCCCTCGTCGGCGAGCTCGTTGCCCGAGAGATCCAGCGACACCAACTGCACGCCACTGTCGATCGCGGCCTGGAGCACCTGCACGGCGCTTTCCGGGCCGAGCGACGCGTCGCGCAGCTTGAGCGTCGTGAGGCTCGTCTGCCGACTGACGGCGTTGGCGACGGCGTCGGCGCCGCTGTCCTGGAACGAGCAATCA
Source organism: Pythium dissimile (assembly GCA_023336445.1). Taxonomy (NCBI): domain Eukaryota; phylum Oomycota; class Peronosporomycetes; order Pythiales; family Pythiaceae; genus Pythium; species Pythium dissimile. The sequence goes on from JAADWZ010000470.1 coordinate 10,518, forward strand.
CTCAGGTCCAGCGCCGTGAGGTGGCGCAGGTGCTTGCCCACCTCCACGGCCAGCGCCTCACTGGCTTCGGGGCCGGCGCGAGCGCTTGCGTAGCGGAATTGGCGCAGGTTTGTGCACTGGCCCAGCACGCTGGCGATGGCCAACGCGCCGTCGTGGCCGCTCATATTGTTGTAGAATTGGAACTCTTCCAGCGGCGAGACCTCGCCGAGGCCGTTCTGGAGCATGACCTCCTGGGCGATGACCGTGGTTGCGGCAGCCGACATCCCGTTGTTGCAGAAAAGAAGGCGACGAAGGCGCGGCTGCGGGATGAGCAGGTCGAAGCACGCGCGGAGACCCTTCTCACCCAACGCGTTGTCGCTCAAGTCGATGTCGTCCAGCACGTGGCCGCGCAGCGCGCGCGACATGATCACCAGCACGCGAAGCGCCTCGTCCTCGTGGCGGCCGGCGATCACGTCGGCAAGATCCACGACCTTAAGGTCGTTCTTAGAGAGCCGCGCGAGGAAGCCGTCGGCGATTGCGTGAGCGCCATCTTCGGTGTAGCTCTTGCCGCGAAGTGTAATCGCGACGAACCGCAGGGGCGAGATCTCATCCGGGTTCACGCCGGCTTCCAGCAGCAGCGCTCGGGCGCGCGAGGCATCCACGACCTCACGCTGTGCATTCTTGAAGGCGAACAGTGGAAGTGCCTCCTCACGCTCTTCCACCGAGAGCGAATTTTGCAGCTGTGCTGTGAGCGCATCCACCGAGCTGCTGACTGGCGCTGGCGGCGGCACCACTGTCGGTTCCTTTTCTTCTTCCTCCTCTTCCTCCTCTTCCTCCTCTTCTTCCTCTTCCTCCTCCTCCTCGCCGCCATCTTCGTCATTATCCTCAAGCGAACCGAGCGCGTCACTCTTCTTTTCAAACAGCGACACGATCTTGGCGACGCCCTCGCTCGATATCAGGTTGCCGTCGATCTCGAGCGACTTGAGCGCCGTCTTAGTCGCAACGGCCTTGGCTAGCGCGACGGCGCCCGACGTGCCAATCTCGTTCACGTTCACAATGAGCTTTTCCAGCGCGGGGGTACCGGTCGTCAGTGCCTTCGCCAGCGCCTTGGCGCCGCTTGAACCGAACTCATTCTCCTCGAGCTGGAGAACACGAAGTGCTGGCAGGTGACGTAGAGCCGCTGCGAGCTTGCGCACACTCGGGGCCGTCAGCTCGTTTCCTGACACATCCAGGGACGTGACGCCCGTGAGCGACTTGAGCGCGCCCGCGATCGCCGTCATGCCGTCATCCATGATGGCTGCATCGCGCAAGTTGATCTCGACGAGGTGCACCTGATTCGCGAACGCCGCGGCGATGGCGACGCCGCCTTCGGCAGCAAAAGTATTGTCGCTCAGGTCGATCTTCTCAAGCTTGATGAGGCTCGCGAGCGCCTGGGCGAACGCGAGGCTGCCTTCACGCTGCGCACGCGTCGCCGAGAATCGCAAGTCGCGCAACAGCGGGCAGCGGGGCAGCAGTCTCGCAAACGCCTTGGCGCCGCCGTCGCCACTCATGTTGTTGTAAAAGTGGAAAGTCTCGAGCTTGGTGGGCACGTCGGGGCCGCGGAAGAGCAGCACCTCATCGGCGATGACCGCGGCGGCGGCGGCCGAGATGCCATTGTTGCAGAAGTAGACGTGTTTTAGCTGCTCCTGACCTAGTAGCAGCCCAAAGCACGCGCGCACGCCCTTCTCGCCGAGCGCATTGTCGCTCAGGTCGATGCGCGTGAGCGACTTGACGCCTTGGAGCGCGTCGCAAAGCGTCACCAGCACCTGGAGCGCCTCCTCCTCCGGGCGGCCGGCGATCATGTCGGCAAAGTCTACGCTTGTGAGCTCGTCAAACGCGCCGCGCGTGTAGAGCGTCGAGAAGAAGGCAGCGATCACGCGCGCGGCCTCGATCGTGTAGCTCTTGTTGCGGAGCGTGATGTGTGTGAACGAGAGCGCTTCCGCCGCCGCCAGCGCCGGCTGATACGTGCGCAGGAGCTCGTGGGCGCGCGGCTCGCTCACGAGCTCTCGCTCGCCTTCAAACGACAGCACACGCGACGCCATAGGGTGGAGATTCGTGGATGGGTTCGCTTTGGCGCCGTGGAAAAACCGATGTGAGCTGCTCAGCGGATGGCAGGGGAGACGCGAACCTCTTTATGGTGGTGCAAATTGCCAGAGAGATTTATGCTGAACCACAGGGATTTGTACCCATCGGACACCAACATATACGCACACTGAAAAGCAGTCGAAATTCAAGGTTACACTAATCCTATGCTACTGTATCCTACGTGCGGGGTTATATAAAGCCATTTTCCAAGTTGCACACAAGAATGCTAGCCATTCGACGCAGCACCCATGCTTGACGACGCTCACGACTGGAACGAGAGCGCACGCACGATGCGCATGAAGAATTCCTGCATCTGCAGCACGATAGAGCACGTGGCGATGCGCGGTTCTGCAAGATTCAAAGCTGCAAATGTGAGCCAAACAACCACGTCTTACGAGCGCAATGGGGAAAATGCCGCCACTCACCTTCTGCGCGCGGCTCTTGTGCCACGAGTGCTCTGCAAAACCCCGACTGGTGCTCCGCGATGAATACACCAAGCGCGAGCGCTAATAGCAGCGCGACGATCGCGCCGGCGATCGACAGCGGGCTCTTCACTGCGAGTGTGGACTGCATTGCTTTCTTGGCGTGCTTCTTGTGCTTCTTGAGTGTTGAGACGCTGTGGTCGAACTCAGATTGGTCCACCAGCAGCGACCGCACCTCATCTTCATCCACGTCCACGTCGGACTCATCATCATCGCTATCGCTGTCAGATTCCTGCTCATCATCCGCGTCCGGCGCGAAGTCTGAATCTTCGGCCGATTTGTACCCTTCGTCGGCAGGGTACGCGGCGTTGTCCTGCATGTACTTCTCCTGGCAGCGGATCGCGCTCTCTCGTCGCCGGCGGATTTCGCTCTGCTGCTCGTGGATTGGAGCATATATGTTGATCTTGTCGTTGGCGAGACCCAGCTGCTTCAAGTGGTAGTTGGTCGCAGGCAAGTTGCCGTCCGTCTCGCTGCCGGTCTTGGACGCAAGAGCGTTAAGCTTCGAGCGAGTCGCCCTGAATTCAAACCAAAACAACGTTAGCTGCAAGATGTGACCGGCAAGTCCATTATGTCGCGAACGTACTGCAGCAGCTTTCGCGTCGGCGAGGTCGTCTCGTCTCCGTCCTGTACCCATCACACGAACGTCATGAATTTCTTGCAATCACACTTGAGAAAGGCCACACAATGCCATTCTACCTGCTTGTTCGCAACCGCTGCGTTATTCTCGTCCGTGGTGGCCTTGAAGGCGTCCACGAGGCGCTTCGTGATGGACGACAAGCGGCCGCCGCGCTTGGGCGCTTCCTCGCCGTCGTGATGAAGCTCATGCTCAATGTGGGTCTCCAGGTGCGCCTCGATCTCGAGCTTCTTGACGATCTGAGCCTTCTTGACCACGACCATGCGCTCACAGGCGGCGGCGACGCGGCTGGCCTGCTCTTCAGCCGCAAACTTGCGCGCGACCTCGAGCTTGGAAACGGGCGAGAGCATCTCGTCGTTGAACGCCTTGTTCTCGTTCTGGCTCAGCGACGCCTGCGGCTGCGGCTCCGCGGATGGCTCGCGCAATGCCTTCTCTAGGTGGGTCGTCATTTGTACGGGAGTTTGGTGGTAGGGGGAGGACGGAGCGTCCAGTGCTTGGTGTTGGTGTCGGAAGTTTGAATAACTCGGAGGAAGCAACTCAAAAAAGCGTGGACAGACAGGGTGGAGGGTGAGGGAGCTCTAGGCAGAGTGATGGTGCGATGTTTGAAAATTCAAGCATGTCACTCGAACGGGAAGTCGGAACTATGTGGGATTCCAATGTACACTAGCAGCCTTGAAGTTCGACTAAGTACGATCAACTGCAACTTGAAGGATCGCGGCAAGATCGCCAGAGACAGCAGCCTCCGTCGAGACTGTACCGGCGCCTGTACCTCGCAACATGAGCGGCTTTGGGAACCAATCACTGCTAATAGACACGACGCCTTCAGTGCCTGAGGTTATACCAATAGGTAGTCAGCATCCCACGCTCCACCCACTAATCAAACCCACAAAAATACCAGAGACTCGAGGCTGGCACGTGCTCTAGACCGACGCGGACGCTTCCGTCAGCACGCACAGTGCCGACATAATCAAGCACGCATACTTCATCCTTGGCTGCTTGCACTCGCTGGGTGAACTCTGCTCAAAATACAAATTTTGTCGCTGGAACGGCATGATCGTCAAGTGCTAGAAAAGACACACCGTCATCGTATTCGTGAAGTAAGCGCATGAACTCTTCCACTGGCAGCTGAAACGCTATCTGAGGTAGCAGTGGCATGATCTCCACGTCGCTTGTTTCCGCGGAGAGGCCCATGTCACGTGCGAGGATTACCATTTTGTGCACAATGTCGGCGCAATACGAGAGCAGATCATCGATTACCAGTCAGTGAAACGGAAACTACTACACAAAGAAGGCTCAGATAGGTACAGATAGATCTTCGCGCGGATCATGTTCCGTGATTCCCGGTGCGTGGACCTGTTGCAGTCCTGCGCTGAACGTATCTCCACTGTTACTCCACTGTTACAAACTAATGTCGAGGGTGAGCCAGGCGTCTCCTCCTCACTTGAGTGTGGTTATTGAGACGACCTCACCGGTTCAGCGCAGTCAATATATAGGTCATTGTGCCACTCAAGCCGCCTTGGATTATCTTGATCGTGTCACCGGAGGCCATGATGCGCTGGACGACGTAAATTACAGGCAGACTCGCGCCAACAGTAGCTTCGTAGCGCACGCGCGAAGACCGATTGCCACCCATGAGCTGCCTGTACTGGCCGATTGATCCACTAAGCGGCAGCTTATTGGCCATCGCAATCGCGAAGCCCAAATCGCGCGTTCCAATTAGCGCCGAAACGATCCCTTTGGATCAAGGGCAGTCAACGACGACATAGTCGTCGAGCTCGCGGCGACCGTCCAGGTGGCGCATCACGTGCCCTAATCCTTCCAGCACGACATGGGAATCATAGGCAAGTGGTATCCATTCTCGGATGGCGCAGCCGCTCTTCTTGTGTGCAACAATGGCGGCAACGTCGCTCCACGCAAAGTGCGTCGATGTCGCCGCGGCGCAGACGTAGCCCTTGGAATCTCCGATGGCCACGAGGTGAACTCGAACTTGGGAATTGCAGAACCGCTGCTCGAGAACGTGGATGAAGGCCTCGCTAACGCCTCCGACGCCCGCCAGCACCACGCCCACGCGGCGAATTCCGGCTGTGTGCATAGTGACTCAGTTGTGCAATTGGGCCACGTCCAGTGTGATGTTGACTTGTCACTATAGAGAGGGATGACATAGTTTGTGTGCATGAAAGCAATCCATGGAACAGACCGACCCATAAGCATGCACGAGACCACGTCGCTATTGGCACTCATAGTGCATGAGCGCCAATAACAATGTGGCTGTACAATGGTGTACCAATCATTGGGTGAGTTCTCCTTCTTCTTGCGGGCAAGTTCCTTCCATTGCGACTCGGAATGGAAGCAATTTGCGGTCGACTCGCGCGATCTTGCTCACCAAACGACGCCACTGCGAACAGCCACAACCATCACTCTCAATTCACCCTAAACAGGCAATCACCATTTCATTCAAAGACGCACGTTGCCCTTTGAGGGAAAGGGGAAGCGTATCCTTCGATTTTTTGTAGAAGGAGACGGAAGATCCACTGGCGACGGCCTCTCCCCCTTCCATGGTATTTTGCTTTTCACTCCGCAATTCTTCTCTCCATTGCACACACTGAACCCCAGCAGCGCACCAGACTTGGATTACATTCATGGTGTGGAAGAAGGCCTCGTCCTATGCGCTGCTTTGCGCTGTTCTGGCAGCGTCGGTCGCGGCACAGAGCACGGCGAGCGCGTCCACGCGTAGTGCAGCTCTCGACGTGCTGATCACGCTGCCTGTCCAGGTCGACGGAAGTGTGAAGAACCTTCAGCTCATGCGAGGGGAGACAATCGAAGACGCCGCAGTGACCTTCGCGCGCAACAATGGGCTGCTCACCAACAGCGACGCAACGCGAGTGCGTGCCGTAGTCGACCAATTGTCTGGAATGCTTCGTGGTCATATGGAGGAGATCCAAACGCCGGAGGTAGTGGCTGCTGCCCCCAAGCCGACCGTCCAGGTGTCAATACCGCTGACCATCAACGGCGAAACTCGCGATTTCCAGAAGATGGAAGGCGAGTCCATTGAGGTGGCGGTCGAGCGCTTCTTGTACGCCGGCGGCTATTCGATGGAGTTCATGCGTGAACTGTATCCGCAGATCGTGGATATTACTCTTCGAAAAGTGGAAGAGCTCAGGCCGGCACGCAAGGAGTTGTTCTCCTTCACATTTTCCGTCGACGGCCGCGAGGCCACCGCTCGGCACTTCGAGAGTGGCGACCCGATGGAAGAGGCTCGAGAGACGTTCCGCGTCGCAGGGTTCACGGAAGCGGCTTTTATTGAGCGGTTCGCGCCGCAGATCGCTGAGGAGATCACTCGTCGTGTCGCAGCCAATGAGCCGATGCAAGAAAAGCCAGTCGCTGCTGCTCAGCCTCCAGCACCAGAGAGGGAACTGTTTTCTCTTCCGCTGACTCTCAACGAACGTCCCACAATCTTGGTCCACTATGAAGGCTACACGTCGCGAGAAAGCGCGGCGCGCTATTTGAATGAGAACGGTCTGGCCACTTCTGATCCTGATGGCCGCATGATGGGTCAGGTAGTGCAGATCATCGACAACCGAGTCGCCGAAATTGCACAGGAGAAAGCTACACACGAAGCGGCGACTCGAGCGGAGGCGGAAGCTCGTGCTGCTACGGAAGAAGCCTCCCGTCGACCTGCAGCACCGCGAGAGCCATTGGCGCGACTGTCAGTTAACCTCGGTAAAAATCAAGAAGCGACGCTCGAGTACTTCGAAGGCGACAGCATCGAACGCACGGTGGAGCTCTTTCTCCGACAGGTCGGAATGCAGGAAGGTCCGTCGTTCGACCAGAGCGCTGTCCAACTTGTGAACGCTCTTCGCGAGCAGGTGCGAGTGAACCTTGCGAAACGTGAGGAACAAGCTCCCGCTCCGACACAGCCCCAAAAGGAGGCGTCGCCGCAGCGAGCAGAGCCTTATGTGCAGCTGCCTGTAACGTTACGCGGCCGCGTCTTCGACATGATGTACTACGAAGGCGAACAACCTGCGTCTGTGGCAAATAAGTTCTGTGTGGAGAAGCACGAGCAGATCCGCGAAGAGCTAGGGCTGCAGTTTGATGGCGATCAGTTGCTCGAATGCAAGAACTTGCTAGAGAAAACGCTGCAACAGCTGATCGCGAAAAAGCAAGCACAGCTGCAACAGCAGCAACCAGAGCCAGAGCAGGCCCCAATCGAAGAGACGCAGCTAGCTCCACCGCCCTCACGAGGCGAACACTTGGTCTCTTTGGACATTGACATCTCGGGCTCGAACACCCCGCTCCATGTGTACCAGAACGACGATCCCGAGCAGCTAGCGCGAGCGTTCTGCGAGGAGCACAATCTGGACTTCGCCAACGTCGGTCCACTTGCGGAAGGTATCAAGGAACAGCTTTCGCGATTCAAGTAACTCTGCACCTTGGGAGATCGTATCCCTTTTGCAGGTTCCTTGTTTGTTTCGATAATACCAAACGCCACTGTTACATAATACGTGCTTAAGTACATAGCACATGGCACTTATTCTTCATGAGTATTCATATACTCGACAAGATCCGACATATCCGACAAGCGGTCGTAGCCAAACTCGAAATCACCCTCCTCCGAGTCTCCTTCCGCGTCGCTGCTTTCGTCGTTACTTGTCTCTGCATCAGACTCGCTAATGTCGTACCACGACAAGTGGCTCGACAACAAGTTAACCTGACCATTCGATTCTGCAAGTAACGTGTCTGTCGATACAAACGTATGAGGAGTGGGTACTCCGTACTGAGTTCCGCGTAATTTTGCCAACGACCAAAGACCTACCGACGGCACCTGCGCAGGCGAATGGCTCCTGCCCAAAGTTGAAATGGATCGTATTGTGGGAGTCAAGACCCACGACTGGGTACCAGAAATCGTGGGGGCACTCAATGCGCAGATCTCCAGCTGCACGTAGTTTGCAAAAGTGAGTGGCATGATCTCTTCATTTACCCACAGCAGGCAAGACTTACAGGAAATGACGTCGCCGTTCTTCGTGAAGTAGACAAAAGACCGCGATGCCTGAAGGTCTCTGTGTACACCGCAACCGACAGTGTCGCCAACTCCGAAAGGCGCTGAGAACGGTCGACCCTTCAATACACAAACTTTTGTCAGCTCAATGTGAATATGGAGCACATGAGAAGCATCACGCACATGCTGAGTGTGATAGAAGAAGTGGCCATCGTCCCCATGGTAGCCGACCGACTGACCATCCCATCCGGGTTGTTTGTCGATCAGTGGAAACGAGGACATCGCGAGCCCAATAGCAGTCATGTCTTCGTTCAGATGCCGCCACAGTTGATGCAATCGCCCCATTCGCCCTTGAATTTGCTTGGTTTGAGGTCGAATGGAGATCTCAAAGTACCCGCTCGCAGTAAGACCGACGCGATAGCGCTTGCGGTTGTGGCTCGTGTGAAGAGCGTAGACGGCAACTCGGAAAGTCGACGCAAACGGAGTATTGGCTCGGACACAGCGGTCGCCACCAAGACTGCGCCCGGTAAACGCAATTGATAGAGTGCGTCGACGTGGCGGGTTGTCGATTGCTTCGATTCTGTATCGAGTAGACTCAGTCAGCATCTTCAAATGTACCCCCATGAGCCGATGCACTTGACAACATACGCGTGGTCGACATTCGAAAAGTACCGAGCTCGCTGAGTCTGACGAACATCCGCAAACGACGGTACGGGCGTCGCAGCGTGCGCCAGAAGCTGGTACAAGCGACTCTCGCTGCAGCTATAAGGTCCAAAAACGTTTTCGTCAGCCCAGCCATGTGTGCGCGTTTCGCACTTCTTTGCGAATATTGAACATACCCTGGGGCGAGTGCCTGCAACTGTTCGTCGATGTCAATATCAACTGTGCCACCATCGCCACCACGCTCCAGTTCAAAATTCAACATGCTCCAGCGGTAGCAGAACAGATTCTTCCAGATCGGGAAGCGCGGCACCACGTCGTGCGCCACGATATTGGACGCGACCGTCAGCGCCTCCACGTCGCGCGGCATCATGTAGCCCAGCACCGATGCGAGCAGCTCCTCATGGAGGTCGGTCAGGGACGAGGTCGGCTTCTTGGCGGGTTCGGAGGATAGCGCGGCGCCCATCGGATGCGGTTGTGGCGGCGGTGAGGCGGCGGCGATGGCATTCGACATAGTTCTTTGAGTTGAGAAGCGGGTGCTGGTGGTCTTGCACGACTGTGATTACGGTGGCAGCCACTTCAATGCGGTGCGGTCAGAGAGACAGGCAGACTCACTGCAGCCCGTTGATGCTTCGCATACACCACGGATTGGGACGAAAATCAGGCCAAGGCGACGCCAACGAATCCACCCAAACACCCACGAGAAGAGATCAAGGAGGAGGAATTACCTGTGTTCATAGGGACAATTCGACTAGTTTTTTCTCGTCACCCAAATTCTGAAATGGGTCAAATGGCGGTGATTGGACGGATCCGGAGACAGAGTGATGATCATAGAAATGAGGTTGAAGGTGGACAGGAACATTGCCCTCTGCATCTGACGGCGTAATCTGGTGGGACAGTTCGGTGACTCTGCTGATGGTTCCCAAGAGCTTCTTCTCGCTGCACCATGACACAGCAAGCAACAATACTTGGACTAACCATCGATGGTTGAGACGGACGCGCCAACGATGGAAGTTTAGGCTATGTTCTCTCCTTCGGCGGCTCCAACGGGGCTCGGGATTACGCCGTCGAAACTACTTCCAGCGAGGGCGCTGCATGTCGCTCTGTTGTGGCGAAAAGGGACTGGTCACCGTCGCTGACTGGCCGGTGATAGCCATGGGTTGCGGCATGGCGTGGAGGCTCGCACGGCGAGGACGACACTGGATAGCGCTTGCACGGGCTTCGTCCAGACAGTCTTTCTTCTGGATGCTCGACACGCACCGTGGCCGGGAGCACGACCGTCTAAGCCTGGATGGACGAGGGCTTTGTTGGATCGAGCCAATGCTGCTACGACGTTGCGGCCGCACCGTCTTGCTTCCGCCCGTATCAAGTGGCACAGACGGGGTAGGCTTCGCCTCATCGTCGAGGGTGTGTTCCTCGCTGCTTATTGTCGCTTGAGCAGGATCGCGCCTGTCTTCCAACCCTGGTGGAGTTGAATCGCTTCCTAACGGCGTCGTACTAGACGTTTCCTTCATGATTCCTCTCTCTCGCCCGGGAGTGAGCTGTGCAGTCACCATCGCGTTGACAATCCTCGCCTCACACAGCGCCATTTCCGTGTCAGTGAGACACGAATTCAGGTCGACCACGATCGCCCGCAGCTTCTCCACGCGGCTACGCTCGGCCACGCACTCGACTTCGAGACGGTTCTTCTCAGCGATAGCTTCCGAGAACTGGACCGTCATTCGCCGCAAGCACTTCGTCCAGTCAGCGTCATTGTGAGCGTCAAGGTCTTCCCTTCGAACCAATATACTTGCGTTGTGATGCTCAACGACTACCGTGCTTGCTAATGGACTGGGAAACCAGACCTCGTGCGCATCCCAACGTGCTTCTTCTTTCGCTGCGGGGGTGCGCTGGTACTCACCCGCATCGCACTCTGCTGCCGTGGCGTCAACACAGACACTACGCGCGTCTCGCGAGTGCACCCACTCATACGCACTGGATTCGACGTTCATAAAGCTGTGCGTTTCCTCTTGCGGTCGAATCTTTGAGTGGAGTTGTTGAGTGACTGACTCTTTGTTGACTGCGTTTCTGGATCCTGAGACTCAATCTCTGGATCCAGAGACTCAACCTCTGGCTCTTAGGATCTCTGGACCACCCCTGGACCTCTGGACTTGCATTGATGAACAGCGACATCAAGGATGAGGGAAGCCTGCGTACATATAGCTCGCGCTCCTGCTATTGGCAGGTCTGGCTAAGCCATATCAAGAAATGGATCCGCCTCGTGCACTTATACACCTCGGCTCTTTCTGCTAGAGCCGTCAAGCACGCAAACTATGTTCAATCCTATGGAAAAAACACGATGAATATCCATCGAAATGACATCCACATGACGATTGTAGTCCCTCGAAATGGTAGAGCGCTGTGAAAGTCACGCATGGGGCGTGCGTTCTGTCGATCCGTCTAAGCGAACTTCACTTGATAGACATGCGCAAAAACTACATCCAGGCAAGGCCCATTGAGATGGCTCGTTCTTGTCCTCCGTGGGTGCTAAGTTGGGAGAGTTGAGAGTTAAGTGAGCAAGTGGTTGAAAGAAGGAGCTTGCTGAAGTTTGATTATGAACTTGAAGCGTATTGCCGAGTTGACATCGTCAACACTGCGATGGCGCGGTGGCAGACGTCACGGAGATACAGAACAAGTGACCAGCACAGCAGCAAACACGAACTTGAGTTGACGTGGTGGTCGTGACGCCAACGCTACAGCCCGCTCTAGCTGGAGAGCATGTCGACATCCGAGTTGTCGACGTCGGTGCCAGTGTTAGTTTCAGCATCGGTGCTGACACTAGCCTTGGCATCGCCGGGACCTTGGCAGAATGTAAGTGTCAACGACGTTTCACGGCAGAAGCGAATCGAGTCTAAATATCTGTCGTCTGGCGGACCGTTAAGTATACAGTTTGGTCATCGACCATGGTGCACTTCCAGTCGGTGGAGGATCTTGTGTTGCAGGTACCCGCCACCTCTGAACGCGTGATTAAGTCGTCCACGGCGAACGAGGGCTGCTGGGTCATCAAGGCAGAAGCGACAGAACTGCGTGTCGTGTCGGGACACCTGCAGAGAGAACATATCCAAGATAGTATCACTTGCGCTGACTGCTCTGGCGTGGGCTCGGCTGTCGCCACTGCACATTCACATCAACGTACCGTTGAGGGCAGCTTGTGTTGGCTCGCTAGTCGGAGCGATAGACCCATGACGACGTGAGCAAGATGCAGGTCTGCAGATGATGGAAGAAGGATCGTTTGCGTCGCGTGGCCAGATGGAGTGGCAGAACAGATATCCCAAAAACGTGGTACCTACGTTCATGGTAGAGATGACATAATCGGTCTTGAAGTACATGCTCTTCATGCCATTGCTGTGTACTGTGAACCCGTATAGCGGCTAGGTCATGGAGGGAATTATGTCTCGTGGTTGGCTAAAACTCATTCAATTGGGTGTCCTGACTGGACAATAGATCGTGTTATCTGAGGGATCGCGAACCGCTGTCGCAGAGTTCTCGAAGCGAAGCTGAGAGTTAGCCGCGGGGTCGACTGCTGGAATGTGATTAAAATCACGAATCCGACTTCACGATTGGTTATAATTTGGCCGAAAATAGCCCGCACAATATATCGTACCGTTGATGATGTTTTAAGTACGAAACCAAAATCTATCGTGCCGTTGATGAAGTTCTAAGTACGAAACAAATCACCAGACTAACATTGTACTGTTAATGACATTTAAAGTACGACTAATGCATGCAAAGGTACGACGTGATGTGCGCTAAGTACGACACTCCAAGAACTTAAGGCACACTGAAACTGCTTCGTTTGTATTTTGGGATTGGTCTCTTTGGATCTCATTCTCTCGTGAAAGTGCGAGGATATGAGAGTTTTCGACCATTATAGAGTTCATATTTTCAGCCGCCAGTTCTCTCCCCGCTTGTCCCAAGCTGCATTCTCAAGAAGTGGTTGAGGAGAGAAGAAACACGGCCGGGGCTGCCATTGATCGATTTGTCGGCAAACTCCAGCGCTGCAATCAGTTGTCTCTCAACTTAACTCCATGCTGGTGAAAGGTAAGCGACAGCTTCTGCCCTGCGCTCCACGACAATTTCTGACGTGACAGTGTAGTGGGTTTTCTCGGTAGTGCGATCGCTGTCATGCGTACAGCAAACCCTGACCAAGAGATGGCCATTGTGCAGTATTGCGTGAGCTACTTCATTGCTTTGCCAGCGTGGTGTACGATCGAGAACTCCCTCGCTTTCGGACATCCACGTCTGCTGAAACTTGTACTAGTTAAACTGAATGCCGAGACGATCCACGTTCACGCCACGAAAACAGCGCGGCTGCTTTGCGTTGTTGATTATCACAGGGGTGGTCTTCTCAGTGCCTGCCAAGTTGCAACAGAGACCACCCGTGATACGCGCTTTGTCCTTCTTCGTGCCGCGGATCTTGGCCGTGGGAAGTGTCTGGCTTGGCAGCATCCGGAAGAAAATTCCGGTCTCATCGAAGTTGAAGACATCTTCGACAGAGTACGTCTCGATGAGGGACTACAGCTCTCGTCGTTTGTCGTCGAGAGAGGCCTCGTCCACCGACCCGGAATCGCCATGGGCAGAGCGCAGACGAACGTTGTACCTCTTCTTAGACTTCTGTACCCAAGAGAAGGACACTTCTGGGGGGTGGATTATCTCGTTCGCTTTCTCCCACAAAATGAAGTTGCTCAGTGCACAGGACTTCGTGGAGGCAAACGAACTCCAAGAGCAACTGCTCCATCTCAGGATGATGGGGCTTGCGCTGGCGACGAGCATCCGCGTTGGTTGGCATGGGAGCAGGGGCTGCGACGAGCCGCGTGATGGTCGAGCGACCGACGGCCTTACCAAACTCTGAGAGTGCTCAGCAAGCCAGGTCTTGGTGGCGAAGACCAGGGCTGGACTTGTAGTACGCTAGGAGCTTGAGCTCCTCGCCAAAGGTCAGCGACAAGGGAGCCATTTCGAAAGTGAGAGTGAGCTGGGCCCATATACGGTTTGGCTGGTGAAGGCGAGTGCATTTTGGTCCATCCATTTGGTGCTCTTGTGCTCGTATGCTCTTATATCGTCCAGCAAATATTTTAAGTTGATTTTAGTATAGTGTCTGTTGGTGCATGAGATTTGTGCTCTTATAATGAATTTGCTTTTATAGAGTAGTTTGTATATGGTTCGCTGATTGTACCTGGAACAGTCCGCTAACCATAACCGCCTATAGAAAAATGAAGGGAATATTGCGAAAGGTGACTCAAATCGTGAATCCTTGCAAAAGGTGATACAGATTGTTTTAAACAGATTAAGGAAACGACGATTTTGTAAACTACCAAGATGTATTGGAATAGGTCAACCTTAGTGGTAGAGTGTACCATGCCTACAAGCGATAAGTGAGTTGAAGTTTCCTTCTGACTCATTGCCTGCACTCTGGTGTAGGGATCCAGAGTTTGTGCTGGGTAGCGTGGGTTCAAATCTCACAGCGGTTGTTCGAGGTATCTCGCGACAGCTTGAGGTAATTGTCGTGTACAAGTACTTGTTCGGATCGAAGACATAGTAAATCGGGCCTGGTACAGCTCCGTTATACCTTCGGGTGAGTCAGTTGATCAGACCCGATAAGCGTTGGGGGGATTACGTGCCACTCTCCAGCGCTGTCCAATGGTCGTTCGAATTAGGCGGATGGGATCAATCCCTGGGTACGCGGGTACGCACGTTCTCGGTTAGCATGTCGTAACACCATCAGCAATCGTTAAAATGAACATCATTCTCGTCCTACCGTCTTTTGCTACTCTTTTTTGCTACCCTTTTTGTCACCCTTTACAGGCCAGTGGCACGGCATGAAGCCTAGTTGTGGCCGGTTTTGCCGCATTTGCCACACTTGTACACCTTTCTGGCTTTGCCTCCCGTCTCACCACGCGACCGAATACGTCTCTTTCTTGGTCTGCCCGCCTGACGAACGGTGTTGATTGCTGAATCTCGCACCAACTGCGAATCTTCAGGAATCACGATCTTGCCCACACTGGTGACAAATGTGTCTACTTTGTAGCAGTCACCGAAGAATTGGAACGCACTGTCTTTGAC
>JAADWZ010000471.1:0-25476 GCA_023336445.1 Pythium dissimile
AGGTACTGCCGCTCCAGGGTTAACACCACTTTGGCTTGAGCCTGTGGAGATAGTTGACCAGCAGGCACATGATGGATCTCCAAGGTCGGCGCTTTTTCACCGTTCGGATCCACTAGAAAGCCACGCGTGGCGATAGGAGTACCGCACGCCTGGCTTTCAAACTCAGCCCCGGACGTGTTCATACGCACGGCAGTTGTGTGCTGCTGACAGGGTCCTCCTTTCCAAGCAGATCAACACACTCAAACGCAATTTTGTGTCACCAGCGTAGTGAGACTGGCTGAAGATGAAAAGCAGATTGTTCTCGCATTTTCTCACCTGATGCGAACTCTGAACCCATGCGGATTCAAGCAAAGAGTCTCCTATGACATCGAGTTTTGTGTACATCAATGTGGCACTTCCCATTTTCTCATGTGTGAGGAGCGATCACCTACTAAATCACCAGCTCCTAACGGCCGGCACTGTGACCATTAGCGCGTGTTTGCGCCGCGTCCTGTGGTCGTCTTCTCGCCATCAACCCACGCAGTGCGAAGCAATGGTGGACGGCGCGGAGTTCGAACAGCTGCTGGAGCAGGAGCGCCACGCCAAGCAGAGTGCGCTCGACCAGGCGCGGCGCGTGCAGCGCGACGTGGAGCAGTTACGTCACGACGCCGACCGCCGAGAGCGCGAGCTTGAGACGGCGTTGCTTGCTCTGAGCGTCTACGACCAGGACCAGGACGTGCAGGACCTCGTGGAGCACAACATCGCGTTGCGCGAGCAGGTGCAGGCGCTCAAGGCCATGGTCGAGCAGAGCGTCTCGCAGTACACACCAGCGCAAAGGCGTTCGATTGGTGGTGGTGCGCCGCACCCAGAATCTGTCCAGCACGACGGCTCGGCACGTAAGATGCAGGATAGACTACACGCGCTTACGTCCGATTTGATCGACCCACTGGTATAGTGAGCTCCTGGTGGGTGCACTGAATTTTCGCTAGTGCTTACCACCACAACATTGAAATAGGATCCGCTCGTCACGCGAAACGAAGTGCAGGTCAGCGTTAATGCCTGTCACTGTCACCAGATCAGTGCACTCACGTGCTCTGAGTTTGTAGCAACTGCTCGCGAATCTCGCCGCCAAGGAATCGCAGGTCCAGTTGTTGCACCAGAAGTGCGCGAGCTGGGAACAACAGGTATACTTTTGAGGTGTGCCTAGCTTCCGTGGTGAGTTCATTTTAGAACCAACTTTTTGGCACCTACTAGGTGATTGAGCTCAAGTTTGAGATCCAGTCTGTGAAGCACAGAGCGAAAGAGCAAGAAGAAGTCGCTCGTGTGGCGCAGCACTCGATCGTGCGGCAAGAATGCTGCTCCGTATGCAGGACGCAGCGAGCAGCGAATCTGATTCAGACCTTGAAGATGGAGAAGAGCAAGCTGGCGTCGACAATCAGCCCACGGGCTCCGCGCACGGACATGGAGCACTACAAGGTATTTTGGAGGAGGAGGCATGTTTCATCTCTTCCATATTCCACGTGGCGAAACTAATCTCCCTGTTAGTCACTAGCTCACTTGCGCGGCGCATTCTGGCTTCAAGCTCTTGAACAGACTGAGACGTTGGCCAAGACACTAGCCCACGAGCGGAGAGAAAATACTGAATTACGAAGAAAGATGGAGGAGATGGAGAACAACCATCGAGCACGAGCCGACGAAGTGGAGGTGGGCGTTGCCCCGTGCATTTTTCTGCCAAAAAGACTGCGAGAGCTGACATTGTGGAGTGAAATAGACGTTGCGAACTCAGTTGGAGACCACAATTTCGTGTTGCGAACTTCTCGACGAGCAGCTAGCAAAGGCGAGTACGGAGGCCGAGCGAGCAACCGTAGAGCTACGAGGTTTGCGCTTTGAGCTCGACAGTGAACAGTGCCAGCGGAAGGTAAGACTCCATTGCCCCCGATTCCTACCAGAGATCTATCTATTGCTACTATACCGGATCTTTTCTGGAATAGACGGATAAAATCCGAAGTGCTCGGATCATTCTGGACCTCCGCGGCGAGCTCAACAGGCAACTGTACGTCATCCACGGTGAGCTTTGTTCTTTCACCAGTGAGTAGCTCACCGACCAGTTTGCTGTTGCGTAGCATGGATCTCGAGCAGCTCCACAACGCGTCCGTGGTGTTCAGTCCGAAGAACTCGCGCGGCATTGACCCGAATCGCCGCGGCATCACCTCGCTCAACCCTGCCGCCTAGGTTCGGCCAAGTGGGAGTTTGCTCTAGGCGGTATAAGAAGTTTAGGACTTGCCACATGGATGAGGAAATGGTGGTTGGATAATATCCAACCACATCGCCAATGGATCACGTATTTTGGCTTGAACATGTTGCAATCCACATTCCTTGCGTGGCAATCAGCCACTGCGAACAGGCGGCTTCATTCCCACCTTTCAGCAAACAAATGCTTGCTTTTGGTTGCTTATTGCTTTGTTCCTCGCATCATCCTGTACAGTACAGTTCTCAGCGCCTCGTCACGTTGAAGTTGCCTCTGAAACGTTTACCGTACAAGACACAACCAACCATAAAGCTCCCACAAAATACCAACGCATGTGTTGCGAACGGTACTTTCCTCTCTCTGTCCATTTTCTCCTCACGCATGGGAGGAAACGGACGCTTGCATCGCCCACCGCCGCCACTGCATCCCGTCGACGCGCCACGACACTTCGACGCATCCACAGCCAGCGCGTGCGTCGCTCTCCGTTCGTAAGTGAACGCGCACATGGCGGACCACCGTGTGGTGCTGCGCGATGCTGAGGCCGCCGCGACCGCCGCGTTGGAGCGCATCGAGAACGAGCCCGACCGCGTGCTAGCGCTGCGGGACGCGCTGCTGCTGGCGCTGGACGTGGCCGGAAAGCTCCACGACGCCAACGCACTAGTCGAGACGCTTGCTGTGCTCCAGCGGCTCGTGCCACGCAGCGTCGGCGCGCTCCATGAAGGCCGCCAGCTCATCCACACGGCACGGTCCAAGGCGAATCCCGTCCTCAAGGCGCTGCTCTCGACGCTGGCGGCGCTCGCCGACCGGCCGGATGGAAGCGTCGACATCGCGGTGTTTAGCGGACTCGTGCAGCTGATCCACCAGGTGTGCGCGACCTCGATGTCGTCGGCCGATGTGGTGCAACTGTTCGAGTTTCTCCGCGTGGCGCGCGCACCTGCGCGGCGTCTGGTGCTGCAGATGCAGACTTCGTTATTGGACGGAGAGTCGGTGCCCCGTGCCGTGTTTGCGATGAAAGGCGTCCACGCGGGCATTGTCGCGCCGTCGACGCAGATGGTGTTCTCCAAGAAGGGCTACTCGATGAGCTTTGGTCTGTTGCTCGTGCCCAGCGCTTCTGTGGTGTCGCTGTACAGTTTCCGCGGCAGCACGGGGCACGGTGTGTCCGCAATGATAGAAGACACGAACCTCGTACTGAAGATGCACGCCGCCGCCGGCGCGACAAGCCAGGTGGTCGTGCCGTTTGGCGACTGGCGAGCCAAGATGGAGACCTCATGGGTCCACGTGTGTATTGTGCACGCCAAGAAAATGGTGTTTAAAGACAAGATTGCCGTGTACGCTGACGGTGTGGCCGTGTTCAACGGGAATCTTCCTTATCCGGATCCCATGTGCATGGTGGGTGGGCAGAACTGTGTCGGAGTCATCCCCACCGTCTCGTCCGGCTTCCAAGGCCGCATGTGGAGCCCGACGCTATTTGGTCAGCCGCTCGCCGAGACGGACGTTCAGAAGTTGCACTGGCTGACGCACTGGAAGAACGATCTGGGCTCGGTCACGGCGGAAAACACGGGGCTCACGGACAAGTCGAGGTTCATTTTCAGCTACGACGCCCGAAGCTGCGACTTTGAGAACAGGATTTGCTTCGATACCAGCGGAAACGACTGCCATGGCTGGATGGAACCAGGTACGAAAGCGGTCGTGACGCAAGGAATTTGCCAAGTCATGGACGCGGTTGGAGGAAGCGCGTGCTTTTTACTGCTGCTCTTGGACCAGATCCCAGAAATGGCCGAGTTTCACCCGAAGCAGGAACTCGCTCAGGACGAAATATCGGATCTCCTCGCATTTGTCAGCCTGGGGCTGCGAACCAGCGTGGCTTGCCGAGCGCACTTCCTGCGGCTACAAGGCGTCAATGTGCTGGCGTATATCATCCAGTCGGTGTCTCCTCAGTATCTCACCATTCGAGTGTTGGACAGTATTGTTGGAATACTCGAGTCAATCTTTCAAACTACGGTCGCACCGGAAGATGCAAGCGATTACATCCTGTTGCTACTCTTTCGGAACACAAACTGGTTTTTCTCTCCTTTCGAGACCCAAGTCAAGCTGCTGGGCGAAGTGTTGCCGACCCATCTCAGGATTCTCAGCGAAGTGTGGAAATCTCACACCACAACAGGACAAAAGGCACCTGGAATGACCGCAGCAGCAAGCGCAATGGAAGCGCTTGGGATCGCGGCAACTTCTTTGGGCGGGATTCCAAGTGGGCTTGCATCAGTTGGTGGACGATCTGTGGACGTGAATTTCTTCTGCAACTTGCTCGTTCAAGTATATGCGCCTCGATTTGGCTACGTCGGTGAGGATAGTGCTGACCCGAGTCGCTCGAAAAGTGTGGCAGAACTGGCGACTTTGCGGCATCTCGTCCTTCACAACCTGATCGATCGTATCCTTTTCCCGACGACTCCTGACGAAGGTCTCTACCAGTGGAGACAACTCTTCGCTCACTTGTATCACCGATGCGCCAAAGTCACGAGAGGGTCATACGTTCAAGACGGCGAAGGCATTGAAGTGAAGGAGATACTCGTCTACCTCACGCGCCTGCTCGAAGTTGAATCGTCCGTTCAACCGCGCACAGTTATGACTACAAAGCTCTGCAAACTCTCCAAAGGAAATCTTCGACTCTGGTGGCACGCGATGCGATCTCCGATCCCCGAAATCCGACTGGAAGGGTTGAGATTTTTTGAAGCCTACTGCACAGACAAAGTCATTCTCAAGCGAAGAGATGCAATCATGCTAGTGTCAACTCATCAAGCGTATCCGATCGAGCTCCCGAGTGGCGACGTGCTTCTCAATCTCGTCATTGGCAAGAAACACATGCCTTTTTACGGCAATGCTACTGCTAGTTCTTCGACGGCCTCATCAAGGTCGATCAACTTGGCAAGACTCGAGTTTGTGCCCACTGTGCTACTGAGACTCGCTGTGAGCGCGCATTTCGACGTGCAATTGCACATTCTGTTCGAGATCAAGACCTTGACGTCGTCACCGGCCGCAGGGCAGATCAGTGTTGAGGCTATGCGATCGTGGCCGCCTTGGCTAAGTCGACTCGTGGGAATCGTTCGAAGTGCTACCAATGAGGCCGCTTTGCACTATGACCAGGCTCAAGGTGCTGTGAGCGGTCTGAGCCCTCAGGGTTTAAACGAAGTGTGTGCAGTATTGACGGACGAACATGCGCCAGTAACTGCGAAGTTGGACGCGGTCAAGGCAATTGGCGATGCAAGCGATATTCGAGGGTGCGACTTTGTTCTCAGCATATTTCAAAGCGCAGACCAACCTGGGTCACTGATCAAGGAGATTGTGCGCACAGTCCGAGATCGATTCCCATCGCGATGTGCACACCTTGTGGGCGTGATTGGGAAGCAGCTGATCGTCGACGTGCTGGTATACAGCGTGCTCCACGTCCGTAACGGATGGCTGCATTTTGTCGAATTTTACTTTTGCAACTATAGGAACCCTTCTGATTTGATCACCATGATCTCGGCCATCGTCGATCGCATCGTTCGCAGATTTCCGCCACCCAAAGGCGGAGTCATTGCGGCTCCGGGCACTGCAGTACCACCAGAGCACATTGATTTTATGTGGGAGAATGTCTCTCAAGTGGCTTCGATCATGGCGCTCATCCCTACCTTTGCCGAAAGGCTGTCACGCGGTGATGGCAGCGCGCTCTCGGTCGACCAGCAGAAGACGCTTTGTCGGAAGACTTTCGAATTGTGGACACTCGTACTTCCTTGTCTCCATGCCATCAACTGGGATGAGATGAAAAGCCACCTGCTTCAGAACGCTAGCTTTGAAGAGAAGATCCCGATGGAGGACAAGGAGATATTCTGCTACGTCGTGGCCACTTGTGGACATGCGAGGTTTCTTGCACTCGACTCACTTCTTCGTCTTGTCCGACTTGCTGAGGAGACCAAGGATATTCCATCTGTGAACTTCATGCAGGTAAAGAAAATGCTTGAGATGTTGCGTCTCATCGCCTCTTCTTCGCGTCAGATGAGATCGTCGTCTTCGTCCACTCCGCCACTACAGTCGCGAGCATCATTCTCACCACCAACGAGTGCAGACGATCCATTTCCTGCTTATACGGCCGACGCAGCAGCTTTTTTCGGAGAGGCAAGATGTTACGAGGCTCAGATCCAGCGAGAGATGATCCAACTATACTCACTCGATATTTTCTACAGCGCACTCGTGGTAGAGCTGGAAACTTCACAATCGTTCGAGACTGCACAGCTGCTGGCGGGTATTGTGGTGTCGTTGGCGACTGCCGCGCTTCGACTTCAGGCAACCGACGAGACCAGCAGTTCAACCACCACGACGACCTGTGAAGTTACGAAAACGCTGCAGATCATTTCCTCAACCGACTTGACGTTTTTCGGCGAAATCGACCAACTGAAGCAAGTGCCGTCGCTGTGGGGTCCTCACCATGATGCTCACAAGACCTTCTGTAGTTCATCTGCAGTCGAAGCCGAAGTTCGACACCTCAACGATCCATTTGACACACGATGGATGAGAGTATTGAAGGCAGCAAGCACCGAGTTCAACCCTTATTTGATCGAAAAGGATGCCGCATACCAAGCGGACATTCTCACAACAGAATTGACGGCTTGCGAGGAGTTGTGGCGTGAAATCGGACAAGACGCTGCCTCTGCAGACGCAGTTCTATTCGACGCCTCTGAGGAAGATGAGAAAGGATTGCCTGCAACGCTAAAGCAAGATGCTGAGCGGTTCGCCAGTAGTGTTCACAAGTTGATCACCCAATCTTCGCGCGAGACTCGATCGCCAACAGTGGAAGAGGCGCCGACGGAGGGGTTGGAAGGTGGGGAAGCTCAGCTTGGCGAGGGTTCCGGTACCGGTGCGGATACAACTCAATCTGGAGAGACGGTGCTCTGGAAAGTGAATTCTAGGGAGAATGGCCTCCGAATGCGGTTGCGTTTGAAGTCTGTCCGAGAGAACTACAGACTTCGGAACGTCAGTTGCGAATTCGCTGATCCCACGCTTAACGAAGACCCGCGCGGCCTAGTTGGCAGTCACCTTTTCGGGCCTCGCCGGTTTCAAAGCGCCCGCGACAATATTGGTGGCTTAACCAGCACAGCTGAACTCGAAAAGACTTGGCGCAGTGAGACTGGGTCGGACTACAGCGACTTCCTTGCTGATGCTCAAATGCGCGCAGCGATCGTACGCTCGTGTCCAAGCGTGGGTTCTGATCGAGACTCTTTTAGTGGCGACCTGTCGGATGATGATGATGAAGACGACGACGACGATGAAGACTTCACACAGGATGCTGCACAAGGTCTCTCAGGTGACTACAGCGATGCATTTGAACGAGAAGTGGAGGAGCTCGTGGCAGCTAACGAATCAAATACCAGTCGAAGCGAGGCTGCTTCGATTCCAATTTCGACGGCGAATGAGCCAATACCAACTTCTAGTGCCCGTTCACCAGGTCCCAATTCACCCTTCGGCTCGCTGTCCACATTCGGTGCATCGCTATTGAGCGTCGTGGGTGGAGTCACGGACGTGGTGGCAAAAGCAGCAAAAGAAGCCAAAGACGCAGTCGAGTTTGGTGTGGATTCTCTGTACACAGCGCGCGACGCTTTGTCCGACGATGCTCATGATTTTGCTCAAGAAGTCAGCTCCGTCCTCACAGATACCAAGCCAATGGTCGATGGGACTGCTCTCCTATTCAACAACGCGGGAGGTGTAGACCTCGCCGACCGAGACTCAATGATTGCCGTCTCGTCAGTGCAGACCCCACCAGTATCTTCGTCCAGTGTTGCTGATGGACGTGACCGCCACGTTTTGTTTCCCCCGTCGCCGCCTGATAGTGCATCGAAGAATAAGAAAGGCTCAGAATCATCGTCCAAGCCACGTAAAGGACCCACGGGTGGCCACGTATCCAAGCACGAGCTGGAATTTGATGCAAACCTTGTCCGCCACATGAACGTTGTGGCGGGTAAGCTGGTGCTCACGGAGTCGCATCTTTGGTTTGTTGCCGAGCGAGTGATCGATGAGCATGAAACCGTGCTGGCCGAGCGGAAGAAGGGCGTCCCGACGGGATCGGTGTGGCGGTTTCTGTTCAAACGACGGTGCTGGAAGATTGATGACATCGTCAGCGTGAACCGTCGACGGTACCTTCTCAAGCCGTGCGCGATCGAGATTTTCATTCAATCGAACCGCAAGAACTACTTTTTCAGCCTACTGATGGACGACATCGCGCGGTTCTACGACGCGCTCAAGGCGCGAAAACCAGTTCTGCTGCGACGAGATCCAACGATGCGCCGGCTTCGCCAGCCAAGCAGCATCTTCCGTAATTCCAACATGAGTGTGCGGTGGGTGAATCACGAAGTCTCCACCTTTGAGTATTTGATGTGGCTCAACACGATTGCGGGGCGAACGTACAATGATCTCACCCAATATCCTGTATTTCCATGGGTGATTGCGGACTACGAATCTCTCACTCTCGATCTCACTCGCTCGACCACATTCCGCGATCTGTCGAAACCGATGGGCGCTCTGGAGCCGACGAGACTCAAGTTTTTCCTCGACCGCTACCACGCGTTTGAAGACTCGGATATCCCCAAGTTCATGTAAGTCTCGGAAAAACAAGTCCGGCCGCGCGAGCAGAGCTGGTTGATTGATTTGTAGGATTTCTTTGCTAGGTACGGGACGCACTACTCCAACATCGGCGTCGTGCTGTATTATTTGATCCGCTTGGAGCCATTCACGTCATATGCGCTGAACGTGCAAGGCGGCAAGTTCGACCACGCCGACCGCCTGTTCCACTCTGTTGCCGAGACCTGGAACAATTGCCTGCACGACTTTAACGACGTCAAAGAGCTCACGCCAGAGTGGTTCTATCTACCCGAGTTCATGAAGAACTGCAATCAGCTTGATCTCGGCACCAGGCAGAGTGGCGTGCCCCTGGGCGACGTGATTTTGCCTCCCTGGGCACGGTCTCCCGAGGACTTTGTGCTGAAGAACCTCATGGTAAGACGGACGTCTCTCTCGTGAGTGGGTGGCAATAGTAGTACGCGTCTAACTTTGCAACTTTGGCGATAGGCACTCGAGAGTGAACACGTTTCGGCAAATATTCACAAGTGGATTGATTTGATCTTCGGCGCAAACCAGCGTGGCCCGTCGGCCGTGGTGGCCAACAATGTCTTCTTTTATCTGACCTATGAAGGCATGGTTGACGTCGACTCGATCACGGACCCAGTGACCAAGTCGTCGATGCGAGCCCAAATCGCACACTTTGGCCAAACTCCGACGCAAGTTCTACGCGACCCTCACACTCCCCGTGTCAGCCTCGCGAGCAAGACGACGGGACGACCGGCGAGCGGCGGTGCCGACTCGAACGTATCGCTGTCGTCGTCTCCACCGCGAGCACTTCTACCAACCAGTCCAAAGGGAGTAGTGTCGTTCTCGCACGGGAGATTGACTGTATTCCAGCTTCCTCACGAGTATCCCATCACGATAGTGCAGCTGGTTTCAGGTGCGTCGACAATGATTTGTGTGGACACCAACGGTCAAGTGTCGACCCAGCGATATGGGACCAAGTGCGTCAAAGTGCATCACACGCCCTTCATGAACGATCTGTCGTCGACGGCGACGAAAGCGTCTGGCGTGTTCAAGAGTTCGCCCGGATCGCCTACCTCCCAGCCACCAGGGTCGTCGAGCGCAGTGCCGCCGAGCTCACCCAGCAACTCGGAAATGGAGCTCGACTACATTGAACTCCACGACCGCAAGACGCGCCGCGTTGTCGGCGAAAAGCGGTTAGTATCTTTGGAGCAGCACAGTCAAACGATCGCGATTCTCAACAGCGGAAACATGTTCTGCTCGGTGGGTCACCACGATTTCTCCGCGAGATTCCATTCTTCAACCGACGGAGCACTGCTGTATCGGCTGCTGCAGCACAGCGCCGTGGTGAAATGTGTCGGCGCCAGCTCAAACGGATCTTTGTTGGTATTGGGCTCCTCGGACGGCACCATCTCTGTGTGGAAAGTGGCGCAGATCGCGTCGACGTTGCTGGATTCGATCAAAATCTTCCGAGCGTCCAAGAGCAATCGACCGGTCCATGCGAACGACTACGCTGCCGACCAAGTCCTGCTTGGCCATGGCTCGCCAGTGAACTGCGTCGCAGTCGCGGACGACCTCAACATTTGCGTGAGCGGGTCTGTGGCCAACGAGTGTCTCGTCCACGACCTGGCCGATGGGTCCATTCTCCAGCAGTTTGATATTCCTGGCGCGAAAGCGCCGGGCGTGGTCTCACTCGCACTGTCGCCGGTGGGGTACATACTCGTCCAGTCTCTCGGCCTCGGCTCGCCGATGCTGTACAGTTTTCACTTGAATGGGACGCTGCTGGCCAAGACAGCGCTGGACGGGGGACGTCCGATGACGGCGATCAGCATTTGCTCGCGCTTTTCCAAGGTCATCGTGAGCAACACGGACGTGGCGATCGCGCTCTCGGTGCACTCACTCGACGATAAGCAAGTGCTGTTGGACAAGCACGAACATGGGCAGATCCACTGCCAGGCGCTGTCCCCCGACGACACGCACGTCGTGTTTGGCGTCGGCACGGGCAAGCTCGTGTCGCTCTCGCTGCTCACTCAACCGTCTCCAGTCCCAGCGCTGGCGTCAGCCCCGTCGACGACGATCGAGTGAGAGACACGGTTCGTTTTTTTCGTTTCTCTTTTTTTTTCCCTTTTGCTGCTGCTGCCTTCTTCCAGCCCGTCTGGTTCTACATCCTCTATACGTATGGAAACACATTATAATGTTATCTTAGCTTACTCCTCCATGTCCACGTCGTCCGTGCCGTCCTGTGCCGACTCGTCATCTCCTTCGTCTTGATCCTCGTCCTCCTCCTCGTCATCTTCTCCGACCGGGCGGGTAGCGATCGCCTGCGTAAGCTCGACGATCGTGTCGGCGACGCTTTCGAGCTGCGCGTCCAAGTGGAACTCGGCGCCAAGCTCGCGCTGGAGCTTCTTCAAGAGCTCTTCGCACTTTTGGAAAAACTCGAGCGAGAGCGCGAGGTCGTCCATCGCGCGGTAGCACGTGCCCACGAGGAACCAGAGCTCGGCGTTCTCCTCATCTTCTTGCATCACGCCTTCCAGCACGTCGCACGCCTTCTCGTACATCTCGAGCTCGATCAGCAGCTTGCCCGTGGTCACGCGGTACTCGAGCGACGGCAGCGTGTCCACGTCGCAGTTCTCGTCCAGCCGCCGGTACGTTTCTTCCATGAGGTGCACCGCCTCTTCTTTGCGCTGCTCAGCCAGCGCCTCGTCGCCGGCCTCGTCGGCCGTGCGGTGCTGCGTGAAGCGCAGATTGGCCAGCGCCTGCGTGGGCTCGGGCAGCCCGATGTCGTACTTCATGGCCTCCATGAAGTACGCCTCGCAGCGCGTCTCGGCGTCGTCTTCAAAGCACAGGTCCGTCATGTACAGCTCGCCCAGCGAGCAGTACGCCTCGCCGATCTGCTTCTTGATGACCTGCGCCTCGTCGCTCGTCGGCGCCGCCTGCGCCAGCTCGTGCTGCATCACCACGACGCCTTGCGTGAGGTACTTTTCGGCCTCGTCGCCGGGTACGAGCTGCGCCAGGTAGAGCCATTTGCTCGGATTGGACGCGGGCGCCAGCGCGATGCTCTTCTGGAAGACCTCGATCGCGCGCGCCGGCAGGCCGAGCTCGGTGCTGAGCTCCCCGACGGCGTCGAGCAGCGCCGTGTTGGTGGGCTCCTGGCGGAGCGCGCGCTCGTAGAACTGCGCCGCCAGCTCCGGTTGGCATTGATCAACCAGCGCCTCGGCCTTGGCGACGAGCTCGGCGACCGAAAACGCCTTCTTCTTGGCGCCGCCCGCGTGCTTCACCATGGTACTCACTTGCAAAAATGGATTCAATTTTGGCTGGCCGCCAGGACGACAACAGTGGAGCTCTTCAGAGAGTGTACCCGCATGTAACCCTTTGAGGTTACGAGGTATACCAGTATACACTTCGGGGGGAACGCTGGTGTAGTTTTTGGGGGGCAAAATAACCTATTCGAGTAAGCGGAAATGGAAGTGATAGGTTCCCTACCATCCGGATCGATGCGCTGTTGAGGTGGTTACAGTGTCCCTATCGCTGTCAAAGCCGCTGCCGTCAAAGTCGTACGCCGTGGAGCTGCAGGCACTGGTCTGCGAGAGCGGCGGGTCGTAGAAGTCCATGGCATCGTGGTCGTTAAACACCGACGACAAGCAGTCGTGGTCGTGGCTGAGCATCGACGACCGGTAGCTGTCCGATTTTTGCGACAAGTATTCCTCGGGCGAGTCCATGATCGAGATGTTGTCGTCGTCCCCAACCTCGTGCGAGCAGCTGCTGCCCATGAACCGACCAGAGTCGTCGTCCACATCCATGATGCGGATCTGCGGCGACGGCGGCGGCTCTCGGCGAGGCGTCGCCGCCAAAAACAGCTCCGACATGTTGAGCGTGCGGTCGGCCCGCGGACGGAGCTTGGGCTCTCGATTCCGCCGGAGAATGAGCACGACGATGAGCACGGCGACGACCAAGAAGCTCACGCCGCCAACGACCGAGTAAGGAAGGACGTTGGAGCCGTCACTGGTGGAGATGCGAGACGAGGACTCGTCCCTGGGGATCGGCACGGTCGGCGCCGGCGTTGGCACGTAGTGGATCGTGTCATTGGACACAGTTTGCTCCGGCTCGCTAGGTGGAGGAACCGTGGTCGGCGGAGCGAGAGTCGCGGGGAGTGAAGTTGTAGGTGGAGGCGTACTGGTCTCGTTGGCTGCGGGCGCTTCAGCTCTGGATGCCATCACGGGAGCTGGTATATCGATGACTGGAACTTCCGCTGTCTTGGGCGGAGCTTCTGCAGCCGGGGGTGGCAGCGGCGGCTCAACAGGGGTAGGTTGTGGAAATGCTGCTGGCGGTGGTGGTGGCGGCGGAGTCGGAGCGCTTGTCGGTGGGCTCTCCACGACAGCAGGGTCGGCAGGAGGAGCTGGAGTCTCGCCTTCTTTCGGCGGCTGGGCAGCAGTCCCCAGGTCCGCTGGCACTGGTTGCGTTGTGGGAATCGCTGGGTCGCCTATTGCGGGTGCTGGTTGTGCGAGCGGAGTCTCTGGTGGCGGAGTGACATCTAAGGACAAAACAAACACACGGTCTCTTAGCCATCCATCCAACCACTTTCACCTCACCACCTCAAGATTGCCCGTACCTTCGCCCAGCGCGACGGCTAGTAGCAAGACGATGACCATGGCAGAGAGCAGCCATCGCCGTGCGCGTGTTCGTATCAACGTCGGTGTCATCGCTTTCCGCGCCGGTTGTCTAGTGATCTAAACCAACCGCTCGCCCGCGTCTTCAGTAGTGGCGGCTCTGACGCCGCATCCCGTGGGAACGCGTCCTATCGCAAAACAGCGCTTAGACGCCGCCGTGTGCGCGGATCTGTCGCGCATCCGTCGTGTGGCGTCCCATGTCTCGAGCTAGGAAGCGTCCGGTTACACCAACATCGCAGTCTCATTGCGCTGTACCATGTTCCGCGAAGAGTCCCTCTAAGTTCGCTTCCCCAATACGAACCTACCAGCTTTGCTGGTCTGGATAGGTTCGCATATTCCACTTGCGAACCTATGTGGGTGGAATCCTCCTTTCCTAAATATAAGCCCTCTCTCTTCCCCCCCCCGTTTTGAAATTTGAACCAAACCAGTCACCTTTCGACGATTTTCAAAAAAAAATAAAAACCGCGCGCGATTCGGGTCTAAAACCAAACAGTTAGACCGGTCGAGCCATATCGCGACCCGCCCAGTGCCAAACCGCGCGAGCCAGTATCTCCCACTTCCGCCCCAAATGATGCGCCGCACGACGCTCGGCCCCATGACGTCCTCGCAGCTCAACGCGCGCTCGACCGTCATGGGCCACCCAGGCGCTGGCGCACGCGTCTCCATTGGAGCCGCCAAGCCGCCCGTGCGCCAGTCTATCGGCCCTTCGACCACACGCCGCGTGTCGTCCACAGCGGCTGGCCGCCTGCCGCCCACGGCGCCGCCACGCAACTCGATCTCTCGCCAATCGGTGGGAAACGGCGGCGGCCGGCGCAGCAGCGCGTACGGCGGCGCGCGCATGTCGATGGCCGGCGGCCGCAGCGCGCGCGCCGACCCGCGGCCGCTCACGGACCGCACATTCATGACCAGCTGCGTGCAGGCGATGGTCGAGTTCCTGGGCGAGCGCCAGTACGACGCCGCGCTGCCGGCCAACATTGGGCGCAGCATCTCCAAGAAGGATTTCCTCTTGATCATCCAGTTTCTGTTCCGCCAAATTGATCCGACGTTCGAGTACGGGCTCAAGATGGAGGAAGACGTGGCCGCGCAGTTCAAAGTGCTGCGGTACCCGTTTAGTATCAGCAAGACCGCGCTCGTGGCGGCGGGCAGCCCCCACGCGTGGCCGCCGCTGCTCGGGGCGATCGCCTGGGTCATCGAGCTGCTCAGCGTACGTTTCGTTTAGACTGTTGGGGTTTTGCGTTGGCAAACGAGAGGTCTAACTGTTGTTTTTTGTTTTCTACTGCGGTTTTGTTGTTGGTAGTATGACGAGGTGGTCCACGTGAACGAGCCTAACTTTGACCCGGAGAACAACGACAAGCGGTTCTTTGAGTACCTGGGCAACGCCTACCGCGCGTTCCTCATGGGCGACGACGAGCAGTACAACCTCATGGAGCAGGAAGAAGCCAGCAAGTACGACGCGCAGAACCAACTCATCCGCGACGAGTGCGCCGACCTCGAGCGCGCCAACGAAGAGCTGCGCCAACGCATCGAGCAGGCCAAGAGCGCCAAGGTAGGCGGCCTTGCCTTGCTCCGCTCGGAGCGGGAAGTCGGGAGTGCATGTACTGAGTTTGTGGTCGTGTTTCTCTAGTCGTCGCTGCCCACGCTCAATGCCAAGAAGGCCGACCTCACGAGCGACCTGGACAAGTTCAAGAAGCTCGTGACGCAGCTGGAGACCCACCAGAGCCAGCTCGTCGACAAGATCAAGGAGAAGGAGCAGGAGCGCGAGAAGAAAGGTACGAGGCGTAGGCGTCGATGGGGGGGTCCAAGCAGACCAGGTCTAACTCGGCTTGGCATGGCTCTGGTGTAGAGAATGAGCTGGCGGTGCGTCAGAACGAGATCCGGAACTTGCAGATCCGCATCGACAACCAGGAGCTCTCGGCTGAAGACGTCCAGCAGATGTCCAAGGAGCGCCAGCGGCTCCACGAGCAGTGCAATATGGTGGCCGGTCGCCAGAAGGAGATCCAAAACCAGATCTGGAGGCAGGAGACCTTTATCGCTGAGCAAATGGACAAGGTACGGATTCGCTCGCGTGGGAATTGAAAGACAGATCGTGCTGACGTTGGCATCTGTGGTTGTAGCTTGAAGCGCACGTCCAGCAGTACGCGACGACTGCCACGAGAATGAAGCTTCTCCCGGTGTTGGCGAAGAACGCGCACGGCGTTGACTACGAGATCGAGATTGATGCGCACACGGGCGGCGTGGACGCTGCGCAGCAGTTGAGTCTGCACCTGAAGCAGAACATCCGAGCGGCGCTGATGCGGTTCAAGCGGAATCGCCAGGAGCGGACGCAAATCGCGCTGGACGAAGTGCTGCAGCTCCAAGGCAAAGTGGAACAGAGCCGAGAAGCACTCAAGCTCGAGTTTGACGACGAGCAAGCGATGGAGGCCAGGGTGCGCAAGCTGGAAGATACGATCCGCCGAGAAAAGGAAGCACGTGAAACCGCCATCAACCAAAAGCTCGCGACAGCCGAGGACGTTGAGCTGCAAATCGAGAGCATTCTCAACGAGCGTGATTTGTCCGCCGACGAAGTGCAAGCACGGCAAAATCTCGACCAGCTCAAGAAAGCGTACGTGTCAATTAAGCTACTGCTCACCAGTTGACAGTGTTGACTCAACGCTTGTTTTTCTTATAGATATGCCGCGATGACGGAAACGTGCGAGTCGACGATGGAGAAGAACCGCTCGGAGATCACGAAGGCGCTGCTGAGTTGTACAGAGCAGAAGGAGCGGATCGACCAAGTGATAGCTTCTTTGGAGCAAGAGATTGAGAGCTTCTGGCTGTAGATACCCCACCCAACCTGCACGGATAGTAAAATAAACTTATTGCGGACCCTCTGTGGACTGAACATTTTAACACCAAAAATCCGAAGATATGGATCGAAGTAGAGAAAGAGCAAGTGTGCCATTGAGGTTGAGGAGAAGCGAAACCGCCTCCCGAGATGGAGATACTACTCTACGATTCCGTGACCGAGTTGGAGCGTAGCACGAAGAGATCGAACTTTTCCTGCAGCTTCTGACGCTGAGCCTGGCGCTTGGACGCGAGCACGGAACGGTTACGGTTCCAAAACTCGATTTCGTCTTCCGGGATCCCAAGGTTGTCGTCGTCGCTGTCGGCGTCCGACTCTGGAAACGACAAGCTGAACTGGTCGGCGCCGCTCCAGCCCATCGACGAGAGCAGGTCCATCTCGCGCTGCTCGTCTATCGACAGTTGGGTAAGCAGGCACACGTCATCGCAAGAGATCGTGCACTGGTGCGGCGAGTTGGCGTCGCCCTCGCTGTCCAGGTCGCTCTGGTTCTCTTCGTCCGAGTTCCCGTCCTGACTGCTCGTGGCCGAGTGGCTCGACGACCCGACCTCCGACACCGACAGCGTGATCTTGGACGAGGACGACGAGGACGGCGCGAGCTTCTTCTTGCTTTTGCCCTTGGGCGCGTTCTTCTCCTGCTGCGTCTTGTCGGCCGCTTGTTTCTGCTTGGTCGCGGTCTTGCGCTTTTTCTTCTTTTCTTTCTTCTTTTCCTTTTTCTTGGCGAGTCGGCACAGTTCGTCGTCTTCCTCGGCGAGCAGCTGTTCCATCATCTCTTTGCCGTGCAGCGCCTCGACGGCCACGTCAAAGTTGCGTCGCAGCGTCGCCACGGCGCAGTGCACCAGCAGCTCCTCGGACCGCTTCTCGGTCTTGGACTTGGTCCACAGGTTCTGCATCTTGTCCCAGATCACGATGCCCAGACACGTGAGCACTTCGTCCTGCGCCTCGGCGATCGTTCTCGCGTGGCGGTCCCCCCAGTCGCCAACAATCTCCTGGTCGGCGCGGGTCATCAATTGCGACATGAACTCAATGTGGCACGGCACGACAATGTGGCTGGTCGCGCGCGAGTACGTGAGCTCGTCAAACAGATACGACGTGTAGTGCAGCTCGTCGCCATAGTCGCCGCGGTCGTGGTGCTTGTCGGCGCAGTCAAAGCCGGCGCAGTCCTCGCAGTCGTCCTCGCTACAGCTCGAGCCAATCAGCAGGTCGTACGCTTCTAACACCTAAGCAACACATCGCGTTGAACCACCAGCCATGCTATGGTGACTGGAAGGGTCAAAGCAGTCAAACCTTTTCTTTGCAGCGACAGCAGAACCGATGCCGACGCAGGTAGTTTTCCAAATCGGTCAGAAACTGGTCCGAGTCAATGTGCGCGAGGTAGCGTTGCTGGTCCTCCGGCAGTTTGTTCCAGAGCGCTTCAAACGCCGCGGGCCGCGGGCGGCTGCGCGCGCGCTGCGAGTGGAGCGGGCAGCGCACGCGAGTCGCGCCCTTGGCGGTCGTGCGGTTGTACTTGGTCAACGAGAGGTTGCCCCAGCGCTCGTGGTGGAGAAACAGCGCGAGCGTCGAGTCGGGATTGCTCATGTGGGCGTTGCAGAGCCGAAAGTGCGCTCCGTGCTCGAACGACAACCCAGCGTTGATGACCAGCGCAGGCGGCGCACTTGAGCCAGTGAGCAGCCTCTGGAACAGCGCCTCGGTGCCGCCGCGGCAGCCCAGACACGGCAGCAGATCCGCGACGGTCTGGAAAAACTGCGCCGAATCGGCACGTAGCGACGCCGTGCGCTCCGCGTCGGTCAGCAGCATCCATCGCTACAGCAATATCATCATCAATCAGAGTCAGTTTTGCTTCTTCTTCATCATCATTGTTTGATTGACCACTGTGCGCGTCTAAATGAAAGTGATGGAACCCCACCTTGCGGAACTCGCGCGATTCGGCGGCGCTGGGTTGACACTGGCACATGTACGGCAGCTCGTTTAGACTGCGCGCAGAAGGTGCGCCGCCGGGCACTGGACGGCATACCGAGAGCGCGTCACTGGCGTCATCGGCAAAGAGATAGTCGTCGGCGGGCACGCCGCGCACGCGGATGCCGTCGTCCGGACTCGCGTCGCGCACACTAACGCTGTCAGACATGGCCATGGTCGATAAAAAGAGCTGACGCGGAGTTTAGACGCCTGGGGTCGGTGGGCAGAGTAGACGAGGGCCACGGATGTCACGCGCGCTCGCTCTCTCGCTTGGTCTGTCACTCACTCTCTCTCGCGCTCGAGACGAACAACCAGACTGGCCGCTGGAACGTAGGAAGTAGCCACAAAAGACGTGAGGATTGGCGGAAATTTGATTGATTTGGAAAATAAAGACCAATAGATGGAGTTTCAAGATAAAACAGTGAGTCCAATTGGATGAAATATAACTAGCCATTTTTGGTCGACTTTCCCCCTGTCCTCAACAGCCAAAGTCCATGGTGGACCAGCTGTGAGGACAAGGGGCTATCGTCGAGGCAGGCAGCAGGAGGTGGCGAAATGTTCGAGGGATTGTGTGTTCTGTAGGTTTATCTCTATGGTAGGATATGGTATTAGTTGACTGGTTGACCAACGAACGTGTAGATGGGTGTTGGACAAACAATGGTTTGGTGATGGTGGTGGACGCCGTCGGCTAAAGAACTCCCGCCACCCGCAGATACAAAGCTAAAAAATGTTACGAACCGGGATGGAGGGACCTCGTGAGTCACGAGTCGTGGCTGACTCGGCACTTTGTAGTGTTTCGGATGGAGGGATCTCTTGCCTGGACAATTGAATAGAGAGAGGAGCCTAACGGCATTTTGTTCTTAACTTGTCCAGCACAACTTCAAGACGCGCCTGCTTGGTGGGCTTGGGCTCATTGACGGCTTTAGGCGGGTGGTTGGGCAGCTCTCGCAGGCCGAACACGGGCTGCATGTCCTCAAAGGCCCCATCATCCTCCGATACAAAGTATTGCTCCAAGCACAGAAACCGCATGTTCTCGTCCACGTTTCGCAGCAGGTTGCGCTTGAGCAGCAACCGCGACTCGATTAACATTGAGATCTCTTTGCGCGTGAAAACGCGGTGGCCTGCAAGAGCCCGATACATTCCCTCGAGAGCATTCTCCAAGTTCTGGACATGAATTGCAACGGTGTCAATCAGCTGTTGACAGTATAGGCATAGAACATATCCAGGACGCCCTACCTTTCGCGTCGTGGTTCCCTTCTTCGTAATCGGGTCGAGGCTCCTACCACCCCCCGGAAGCACTGTGTGTGATGCACTGCCCTTCCGACGCTGCTTGCTGGCGCTGTTGTTGGCTCCGATGTACCCGCGACACTTTGATGTGCCGCACAGACACGTGGTAACTTCCTAGAGCACCAGAACAGACTGGGGTCAGGCTCGAATTCAGCTCCAACTGAAAAAAATGGTACCGTACCAAAACGCTGAAACACTGGAACTTGTAATCGAAAGACAGCTCCTCGCCCGGTTGAATGTCTCGTAATGCGAAGATGGCGCATCGCTCTTCGCCATTAACCTCCCACTTCTCGACGCCGCAGTTAGGATCGCAGCTGTGGTTGATGAAGCGGGCGAGCCCGCCCATGCGGGTCGCGTCGATCACTTCCCCACCGCTTAGCACCATCATGTAGCGATGCTTCTCATTGTGGTAGCGCTGTGTTCACAAGACAGCAAACCAGTCAATACTTGAGTCATCGTCTATTGTCCAAAACGGCAAGCACTGTGTACCAGTCGTCGAAGGTGGTATTCTTGCTCGGTAACGATTTCGCCCATGTATTCTGCCACAAAGTCTCCTCGCTTGATGAACTGCTTGATCGCGATCCCTAGCCCTTTCTTGTCCGCGTTGATCACCTCCGCCACAGGCATCGCCCCGCGCTGTATCCGCTGGTTGTCGCACCGGTCTCCGCAAGGGCAGAATTCCGGGTGGCATTCGGTGAGCGCCTTTCACAACGGTCAGAATATTAGCTCCACGAACGCAAACGCCAAATTCAAGACAACAAAGTCAAACCGCTCGGTTCACACAGTCTTCAAGGCAGCCCATTTGACCCTCAGCCTCTGGACGCTTGCAGGAACAGATCGAAATCTCGTCCTGCGATCCAACACCACACGAAAGTCAATATGCGTTCCACACAGTGAAGACCGTTCAGCTTCGAAAACGCACCTCCTCCAGCTTCCGTGGCTTCCGCTGGACGTAGACGTTCTGCGTGATGATTCTCGCTTCGGCGAGCGCCACGTCAATGGGGCGCTCACCCGTCGCGCGGCTCTCGTTGAGTTTCTTTGCCGCTTTTTTGGCTCTATTGGAAAGAAAACAAAACCTGTTCACTACGACCGATTCACCAGAAAAGCCCCAGAGCGGAGCGGACTCACAGCGGGAGGCGCATTTCCCTCGCGCGGACCATGATCTCGTGCACGTCGGTTGGAATCGCGTTCGGGTCGGCGGCTTGTGCTGGCAGCGGATCTTCCACCGACGCTGGCGCTGGCGTCTCGGCAGTGTTGTTCACTGGCTGAGGCTTGTGCGCTGCTGCAGGGTTTCCAACGACCACCATCTCCGCCACTGGCACCAGTGGCTCCATCTTTACCGGAACGCTTTCTTTGCACATTGCGACCGGTTGCACTGGGGTGGAAGTTGGTGGCAACGCAGGCGGTGCGGGTAGAATCCGAACGGACGGTGGCATGCCCGCCGGAACGAGGAACGGTTGCATTGGCGGCGCCGCGGGCGGTCTAAACGCGCCAATGTGGACGGCGCTCATGGCGCCGAATGGGATTTCTCGCAGTACCATCGACGATACGTCGTGGGGAACGCGCCACCCGCCGCGTGCGCGCGCCTTGTCGTTCGCGTCCATCCCATCGATGTCCATTTTTCGCTCAGGTCTAATTGACTGCCATGCGGGTGAAACTCTGACGCGTAAAGCCAACAAACCCATTCAATTGGCCAAAACTCCATGTTCCCAAAACACGGTAGGCATCGTCACACCCGCCTCTTTGCAGTTGGTGACCTTGAAGCCGCCAAGGCCCAACAAACATGCAGGTGGCGCCGGCGCTCTCGTGGCAGTGGCGGCCCGACGCGGCGGTCTCCGCAAGCGACAGCACGCAGCGCTGCTCGGCGTTGGCGCTGCAGTACGCGGACTACGCAGTCGTGCGCGTGCGGCCCAGCGAGTGGCCACCCGTGCGCCGCCACGACCGTGAGCTCGGACCGGAGATCGACGAGGCGCGCGACGTTGATCTGCACGGGCACGCCGACCGCGTGACCAGCCTCCGTTTCTATGCATTCCACGACTCGTTAGACGTGCTGTTGGCGTCGGCATCCAGCGACTGGTGCGTGTAATTCTTGCAAAAAGTGCGTTTAGACAGGAGTGATGATTGACGGACAGAATGATTGACGGACATTTGCGTCCGCAGTGTCATTGTGTGGCATTTAGACGCGTCGTTCCAGGCCTCCAAGACGGTGCTTGTGGACAAACCACTGACAGAGCCAACATGCGTGGCATTTGACCATACAGGCACGCTGCTTGCGGTGGCGTGCGAGCGAGAGATCGAGATCCGCATCATCCACACGGGTGGCGTGCTCGCGACGCTTGAAGGCCACATCGCCAGGGTACTGCTCCTTTTTCGTCTACTTGCTTGTTTTGTTGTTGCCTTTTTTTCTGTACAGAGGTCTAAGCCGTCCGTCTATATGCTTTGTGCTGGTAGGTGACCAAGTGTGAGTTCCATCCGATCCGGCAGCATTTGCTCATCTCATGCTCCGAAGATCGAACGTTCAAAGTGAGCTCGTAAAATTATCTGCTTTGTTCTGTCGTGGAACATGAATTTTGTTGTTGTTGTTGTTGTGTAAAGCATCTAACCGACGGGTTGTACGACGAAATGTAGATTTGGGACCTGGCCGCCAAGGCGCTTTTGTTCCAGTCGGCGGTGCTGTCGGCGTTCCCGATCTTGTCGCTGGCGCTGAATCCGGTGACGGGCGACGCCTGCTTCGGCTTTGGCGATGGCACAATCCGCGTCTTCACGCTGCACGAGAATTTTGCGCGGGAGCACGCAACGCTCAGCATCGACACGTTTATGCGTCGACTGGCGAGAAAGAAACAAGTACTGTGGCGTCTAAACCGCCATGGTCAGTCGCCACTATCGTCTACACTACTAATCATGCTTTGATTGTGATGCAGCGCCAGGAAGAGATCCAGGATCTTCTTCGCGATTCCCCCAACGTGATCAGTTCGTTGCCGCCGTGGGCTCGCAGCGATCGAGCTCAGGAGACCGCGCAGATCCAGTCCATTGTATCCACGTCAGCCACACGAGTCAGCTACAGTGACTTTAGCGACCAGGGGAGATCCACTGCATTGACGACGGAGCCGGACCATGCAGCCGAGATCGCGTGTCCGGTCGTGGCGATGCGCTATCTATGTGTCGACTCGCTAAACGGCAAGCTCAGAGATGACCTGTCCTCGGCAGCACCAGCATTTAACGCCCATGGGGAACAAGAGCTTCTGGACCGGGAACAGTTCTTGGTCATCGCTGTGCCCAGCCACTTGATTGCGATGAACGCCTTCTCGTACGAGTTCAAGATCCTCCACGACTTGCAGTTGCCATTGCAGACGGCTGACGCACCGCATCTTGATCCAGTGGCCGTCGCACGCGATTTCAATTTTTACACGCCCGAGGGATCGGATGTCATGTTCTGCGGGATCACAAGTGCGTTCTCGCCGTGCTACACGCTCGTCTGCTGCGCTGTCGCTCACGACCGCGTACGGGCGAGCGGCTCAGTGACCTCACCCAGAGCTAGCAACAACCAAGCCAACGAAGAGCTCAGTGCGACGCCGGCCGCTTCTCCTGCGGCGTCGTTCGCTCGGATATCCGTGATCGCCACGGGTCCTCCGCCTAAAGAGAGCGTTCTCAACCTGCCAGCGCTGGCCTCCACCAAGAATTCTGCGTCGAAAGCGAATAGCACCAAGGCGCTGGACAAACCCATCACATTTCGCACGCGCATCAAGTCGTCCGGGTACGGCACGGTGCCGCCCCAGTTCCCAACCAAGCGTCCTACTATCGCTGAACGCAAGACAGGCACGCCGGGCGCAGTATCGAGCCGTCCTCAGGCCTCTGTAGGCGCGTTCCTCAAAGAGTACCCGACGTCCTGCGGTCTACTGCAACACTTCCAGGACAAGCACGCACTGCCGCCCAAGTCGCTCCACCATGGCGCGATCCACCACATTGAGTACTCGGCCGACGCCAAATGGCTCGCGTCGGGCGGCAATGACAAGATCGCGCTCATTTCCAAGCTGCCGTTCAGCAAGTTCCGGGGCGAAGGCAACGTGTTCTCGGGCCACGACCACGCCGTGCGCAGTGTCCACTGGAGCCATAACAGCCAGGTCGTGCTCACGACCTCGAGCGACAAGACCTCGCGCGTGTGGCTCGCTGACACTGACGTGGCCTCGCTCACGCTCCACGGCGGCGCGCCCAAGGCCGCGAGCGCCATGACGCCATTTAGCAGCGCCAAGAAGGCCATCAAGCAAGACATGCTGGACAGTATGTTCTTTTACATGGACAAGTTCATTCTCTCGGCCAGCGGCAATGCCGTCCGGCTTCACCAGTTTGAAATCGACGTGCTCCACGCGCGGACTCAGACGAAAAAGGCTAAAAAGAACGATTTTGCCGTGGACGAGAACAAGAGCCGCAAGAAAAAAGTAGCCCAGTGGCTTTTTCCAGATATGCAGAGTCTCACGAGCCTCACCTGCGTGAACGGCTCGTTCCTCTCGACGATCGTGCTGGTCGCCGGCTCGGACCGGTCGCTACGCATCCTCGACGCAGCGGTTGGCAAGACTGCGCGTGTGATCGCGGACGCCCACGGGCGTGCCGCCCACACAGTAGCACTGCCGCGAGCTTCGTGCTTTACGAGTCACCCAAGCAACTTTTACGACTTGTTGCTCAGCAGCGCACCGAACAACACGGTCCACCTCTGGGACATCCGCGCCGACAACTGCGTCATGCGCTTTGGCGAGCACGTGAACCGCGTCCACCAGCTTGGAGTCGCCTTCAGCCCGTGCATGCGCTACGTCGCCTCGGGCTCGGAGGACCGGCTCGCGTATGTGTACGACATCCGCACGGGCCGGTGTCTTAAGCGGCTCACGGGCCACAGCGACGTTGTCACGTCCGTGGCGTTTAATCCGCTGCATCCACAGCTCGCGACAGCTTCGTACGATGGCACCGTGCGCTTTTACAGCGATGCCACGTCCTGATCAATCTAGTAAGGTGTATTATACGGAGGGTAAAAAATACGGCACTTGAATTTGGGAACGAAACTACACACATTGAATCGTGGTCGACGAGCGGAAAGCAGTATTGGATGACCGGCTCGACAGAAACGTTGATGAAAACGAGCAGTGGCACACCGTCAGCAAGCTAGGGCAAGAGGCTGCTTAGACCTTGACTGCCGGCGAGTTCACGAATGACCCTTCCTCGTCGCCTTTCTTCTCCTTCTTCTTCTTCGTCTTGTCATCCGCGTCATCGTCGTCCTTGTCCGTCTTGTCATCCTCCTCGTCCTCCACGCGCTCGGCCTTTGCGCCCGCAATCGTACGCTCTAGATCATTCTGCGCCTTGCGTTTGCGCATCACAAATACCACGAGAACCACGATCACCGCGATCAGTGCCACTGTCGCAGACCCAGCAATTGCCACCTCGCGGCCATCCAACTCTTCCAATCGAGTGAAGAAATCCGTCTGCTTCGGTGCAACATCCGTGCTCGTGCCGTTCGACGCGTGAATGTGCTTCATCGGCTGCGCCAGGAAGCTCTTACGCTCGTGCGGTGTCAGGCATTCCGGCACCTCGTCAGTAATCTTCAGCCAGTTCACAATCTCACCAGTCTCACGGTGACCGCACTCCGTCAGCAAAAGACGCTTGCCTTCCGGAATAAAGTTGAGGATGAAGCGACCAGGAGTCTCGTCAATGCCGGCCTTCGTGCAGTTGATGTACGTCACTACGTGGTACGAGAATGTGCCATTGCCGTCCGGCTTCTGCTCCACTGCATTCAGCGTCATGTTGAACGAGTCGCACACACGCGAGTTGTTGTACGAAATGAACGCGTACAGCGACGCCTTGATCACCAGCAGCGGCGGGTCGTTGTACACACTGATCCAGTTGTC
>JAADWZ010000472.1:0-25341 GCA_023336445.1 Pythium dissimile
GTCTCGCTCTAGTCTGGGGGCCGATATCACACGTTGACGCCTCGCAGCCATGCGTGCTGCAGCGCCCCGACGGCGGTGCTCCGCTCCTCCGGGTTCCGCACGAGCAGCGACTCGATAAACTGCTTGACCTCGCTCGACAGCTCGTGCCAGCAATCTTCCGAGAAAAAAACTTTTTTCGTGCCGTCCGCCGACGGGAGAAACACGGGCGCGCAGCCACTGAGCAGCACGTACGTGACCACGCCGACGCTCCACATGTCGGCCTCGGTGCCGTAGCCTTTGCCGCCCATAACCTCGGGTGCCACGTAGTCCCGGGTGCCACACTTGGTGTGGGCGCGCGCCACGCGGTTCTGCACGCGCGAGTTCGTGGCGCCCGGCGCCGCATCATGCAAGTTGGCCACCTCCGAGAGCGACTCGTGCGGCGTGAGCATGAGGTTGGCGCCCTCCAGCTTGCGCGCAATGCCGAAATCCGTGAGCTTGATATCCCACACGTCTTTTCCTCGAATAAGAATGTTCTCGGGCTTGATGTCGCGGTGGACGATACAGTCATCGTGGAGGTACGCGACCGTGGCCACGAGCCTTGCGATGAGCCGTTGAGCAACCAATTCTTCCAACGGACCGTTGCGGTCAATGTACTCAAAGAGCTCCTGCGAGCACAGCTCCATGACCAGAAAGAGCTCCTCGTTCGACTCAAAGAGCTCCAGCAGCTGCACGACGCCGTCGTGGCGCAGGCCAAACATGATCTCCAGCTCGCGCTTGAGAAAGCGAACCTCCATCATCTGCCGCTTGTCGATGATCTTGACCGCAAACTTTTCTCCGCTCGCGAGCCGCGTGGCTTCTTTCACGACCGAGTACTTGCCCGAGCCAAGCACGCGGCCGATGGTGTAGCACTCGTGGAAATTGCGCAGCACGGGCACCTTATCCAGCAGCGCGGCGACCGAGAACAGCTGCGGCTGGAGCTCGTCAAACGTCACGTCCACGTCGTCCAGCGAGAGGCCCATCCGCGCTGCCGGCGGCGTGGTCTTTTCGCGGATGCTGTGGAGAAACACGGACGGCGCGTTCTCGGTGAGTGCCGAGTCGTCGAACAGCAAACTCGGCCGTGCGGCTTTCTTCGGGGTGCGGTTGCGCGGCGGCTTGCTGGACGTCGGTGTGGTGTTGATCAAGAACGGGTTGTCAGTGGAGGATGACGTTGGCAGTGGCGGTGGCGGCGTCACGTCGTCCATCATCATCATCATCATCGCCGGCCGCTGCGGCGTCTGTGCTTGTGCGTGTGGCTGCTGAGCGGCAGGCGACGACACGGCCATCACAAACGGGTTGGCGTGGTGTTGGTGCGGCTGGAACGCCATGGCGTCGTACATGTGCAGTCCCGCGGGCGATTGCATCTCGAGCGAGCTGAAATCGTCCATGAGGTGGTCCACACTGAGCTGCTTGGTCGGCCCGTGGAGCGCGCGCCGCACCGTGTCGGCGTTGCGGTGCATCGTAAACTGCTCCATCGCGTCCACGACCTGCGCGTCGCCGTTGATCAAATGGTCGTTGATCAGCGCCTTCTCGCGCGGGGACATGTCCATCTTCTCCAAAAGCGGCGCGTACCGGTGGACGCGCTCCGAGTTGTTGGCCACGGACGCCGCGCGGCCTTTGCGCTTCATCGACGGCGAGGCCGAGAGCGGCGCTGACGACGCCGACGCCGGCACGCGCGCGCGCTGAAGCACCGGCGTGATGCAGCCCTGCTCGACCAGCGCGCGTAGCTCCTCGCACGGCTTGTACACCAGCACTTCCATGTCGCGCACGTCATCCAGCGACTGGATCGCCACCTCGTGGAGCACGTTGGCGTTGTGGGCGTGGTTGGCGTGGTTGGTATTGTTGGTGGTAGCGAGTGGCCGCATGGCGAGCAGGCTGGAACGGCTCGCGAACGCCGCGTACGACTTGGCAAACGCGTGCTCGTGGAAGCGCGTGATGAGCTCGCGCACTGTTGTGACGTGCGGCGAGACCTCGAGCGCGACGCTGCCCGGCAGGTCTTTCATGCGCACCGAGACGGTCTTGCTAGTCGAGGGCGTGGGCGACGGCGGCGCGAGCTGGATGCGCAGCGGATCATCCACATGGAAGGAGGTCATCATCATCATCGACGGGGAAGGTTGTCTTTTTGTTGCTGGATGTCGTCTGGAAAGTTGGGGCGACTGCTGCTGGATGTTGGCGCGGTTGGGAGGTGGAAAAGTCAATCAATCGCGTCCAGAAGAACGACGAGAGATACTAAAAAACAATATATCGAATGCGGCGGCGACGTCGCTGGATCGGTCGATGGTTGAAGGGGGGGGGAGGCGAGTCGAAGATAAATTACGGTGAGGGAGGGAAGAGAAGACGGACGGAATGTACTTGGCCCCGCGAGCGTCAACACGCGTTCTGCTCTCGTGGTGAGAGGAGAGGAAGCGAGCGCCGAAGATCGAGTCGTTCGCTTATCGAGCCAAAGTGGAAATGAGCGTGGGTGGGCGAGCGAGAAAAAAAGCCACCGACTGCCACACTTTATAATCGCCTCGTGTTTTTTGTTCGGCGCCAGTTGTGAAGAGAGCGAGGTAGGAAGAAGAGGAGAGCGGGAGGATGGCTGGGTGCGAAGCGCCACGCGATGGAGTCTCCACCTCCGACTTTGAAATGCCCGCCCTGTGTTCGTTGACCACACAGACTGCTGGTGCGATGGAAGAGCAGAGGCTTCTGCTCTGTGGGGTTTCCGTACATCCAGGGTCCACTTCGAAAGCTCACGCAGCACAAAGGTGGTTGAACCCTCCCCCTTCCAGATGTCAACCACCTGCTTTCTGGATTGGTAAAGCGGGGTAGGGCACATACACCATTTCAGCCAATCCACGTTGTTCAAGTGACCTGGCGTTGTGTGCACCACACTACCGTGCCAAATAGAGCAAGCTCACCACGATTTCCATTTGGAGGATCCACACAGAATCTCACCCGCCAAAATCCTGATCTTGAAGAAGGGATGGCAGGCACATTTGTGAATGCACAAGCAGGTGATCTTGATGTCCAATGCGAGGAGAAGGCTGGAAGATCTCTGTCAAAAACGGCGCGCGTCCAGTCTGTCCAATCAAGCACTGTGCGCTGCTCGAGTGACGGAATCCGCAGCGCTACAGATTATCCAGCAGTTTGCATTCATCGGAGACCAAGATGCGGTACACCGCAATAAGCCATTTCCCAGCTGGTTGACACGAGTCTGTATGCGATGAGTATCGGTGGCGTTTTGACAGCTTGTCTTCGTTGGAAGAGTCTGCGTTCGGCGAATCCAAACCGGCCCCCTGCCACAAGGCTTGTGGCACCGTGCAGTGGTATCGGTATGAGCACACCACCAATCCATAAGCCAAGATGGACACACTTTGGTGCACCAGCTGCTGGCTTGATGGTGGCTTTGCAGCTGGAATCTAGGAAGCTCTCCTAGAAGAAAAAAAAAGCTCGCAACAGTACACTACCATAGTGTGGACCACGTGGTGAAAATGCCAACACCAACGTACCAGAAAAATGAATGTTGGCGCTACCATTTCGTCCAACGTGAGCGCAAGAGAGCAAGAAGATGGTGTTGAGCGTCAAACGATTTTTGCAGAGCAAGAGCATCCAAGTGCAAAACACAGACTCGATAGAGCGGTGTGGGAATGACCATACTGAAGTACCAAGTATGGAGATATGAGGATGAGTGCGTCGAGCTGTCCCAATTTGGGACACGCCACCAGAGAGATTAGAGTGCACGTGGTCGAAACAGGTTGAGTCCACTCACTACACATGGATGCGTAACGGATCGTTTCCGTCTGCCTTCCTTCCTTTCACTGCGATGGGATCTTGTGGTACACTTATTACTGCTCGATCGTTGATGGGCAACTCGGTGGCCGAGCAGCGTACTGAGGTGGAAAAGAGCTGTTCCAATAGAATAGTTTTCTTGTCTTCTACGAGAAATACATCGAGCGTGGATCGTTTGGGAAAAGACTCGCCGTTCACGGTATACGTGGGTTACAAATCGTCACTGAATGGCTGGCACGTTGGTCGTGTTTGCGCGGCGCCAGTGCCGTCCTGCATGCACGCACGTGTCTGATTGTACCAAGGCTGGTTCTGTCGACCCACAAATCGCGCGGTTCTTTCGCTGTATCGCCTAGCATTCATAGATCTGCGCTGCAGGCCCACAACAATCGACTTGGATTGCTGTTGGTGCTAAGTGGACTTAGACTAAGCCTCGCGAAGGGCTGGTTTGTGACCAA
The DNA here is from genome assembly GCA_023336445.1 of Pythium dissimile. NCBI lineage: Eukaryota > Oomycota > Peronosporomycetes > Pythiales > Pythiaceae > Pythium > Pythium dissimile. Next base: position 4,239 of record JAADWZ010000472.1, read on the forward strand.
GCTCGACCCACACTTCAACACTGCCGTCGGCCAAAGCTGCAAGAGACGAGTCGTGGTACGATAGACGCCCTGACGACTAGGTGGTGCGATCTTGATGTGGGCTATCTGTGCGCTGCGTGCATATACTAGTTTCTATCAACATAGGAAGTTTCCCCGTCCCACGCCGCCTCAATGTGGGCTCTGGAAATGGCTACACTTCCATTGCAGATGGCTACATCCAGTCAAATAATATCGATATCAGAACCGGTACAAATAGGTCCCCTGTTGTGAAACGGATGTGAAACGGCAATGGCACACTGACCAAGCCCCGCCCACCTTGATCTTCTCTTTTTTTTCGTACCCCCTGGACAGCTCCGTCCCAGTTCGGCTGAGCAAGAATACGAAAATACCCTGCTGCCAGTTTGCCCTCACAACTCGAGGCGACGTCCACAACCTTCACGATGGCTCAGCAAGGCGCCACGCTGCAGAACTACAACAATGAGCTCGTCAAGTGCATCGAGGACCTGCGCGAGAAGCGCGAAGAAGTGAACCGCACGATGCTCAAGGACGAGGAAGAAAAGGCCAAGATCCAAAAGGTAGCGTGTTTGGAACAAACCGATTTCTTTTTTGTTGTTGTTGTTGGAAGTGGAAGTTGAAACGGGTTTTGTGCAACAGGATCTGACGATTCTCACCGACCGGTTGAGCAAGATCAACGAGGCATTAGCGCGCAAGATGCAGGCGCGGACCGAGTACGACCGGACAATCCAGGAGACTGAGGCCGCGTACATGAAGGTACATTGGCAATTTTTTTGCTTGTTTACTATGCTTTTCCAGTCGGATCGAATCCGCAAAACTTACTGGAATTTCTTTTCCTGTAGATTCTTGAGAGCTCGCAGACGCTGCTCCATGTACTCAAGCGGGAGACGGTTCAGCTGACCAAGAAGAAGCAAACGTCCTCGTAGTACAACGTCGATAGAGCACAATTGAAAGACGATATATATCTGCAGACGCTTGTTTCAGTTTTTGGCTTTGGTGTGGATTGTTCATTTTTGGCTTTGGTGTGGATTGTTGATCCAGAACCCATTTCCCGACTCTAGCGATGGCGAACTTCCTTGGTCACGGGATCCACAACAAGAGCGGGACGACGGTCTTTGCCGCGGCGCGCGCGGCCAAAGCATCTCGGCAGATTGTTGATCGAGCCCGCCGCCACCACATCGATGCACTGCTGGATCTTGCGAAGCTGGTGCGCGAGTAGATACTGGCTGCAATTCTTCGAAATGAGTTCATCATAGTACGTGTTGACCTCGATCTCGATTTCCTACAAAAAAAATGATCGTTGCACAGAAAGTCAGTTCGGATACTCATCGTTCCCACCAAAGGTGAAAATTATACTTGCCTTGAGCGCATTGTCTACGACAGTCGAGTTGTTGTCGCCCGAGTGGTGAAGTCGGAACTGCGGTGCGCGCACTGGGTACTCTGGTGTGATCTGGATAACAGCGTCGACCTGGAGCTTTTGGTGTGTGAACGCCACGCGGAAGTATTCACTGCCGATCGTTGAGCTCGCAGGGAAAAGCGCCAGAACGTCGCTCTTGGGATGCACAAGCTCCTTCCATGCGGACAGTTTGGTTCGAATTTCGACTGGAAACTGGTGAGCAAATGACGCATGCAACGGCGCATCGGCGGCGCCTTTGGCTAGCTTGGACAGATGACTCTTGAGCTGCGTCGCGACAGTGAGCCGCTTCACCAACTGCTGCACTACGTTGCGAACAGACCGCTCGGGACGCCGCTGCAAGCTCGTGTCTCTGGAAACACGCTGAAGAGGGTGGAGACCGCAAATCCACTGTGCCCAGTGGTACGGACGACAGTTCGTGGCCTCCACGGGGAACGCAATCTCTGTCTTCGAGTCGTCATCTGAGGCAAACGCGTACGCTGTGGCGTGGCGCGGCAGTTGCTGGCCGTCGTCACCGGGCAGTAAACTCGCCAAGACATGTTTGCCCAAGTTTGAGGGCGCCAAGAGCTCGGCTGTGACCAGTTGAGCGGTCGGGAAATACTGAAACATGATCGCGAACTCCTTCGTCTCGCTTCCACTGACATCGTCGTCGATCGCGAGCGAGAGCTTGAGCAGCACGGCCTTCTCTGCACACCGCCACAGGTCTTTGCTTTCGTTTTCGGCTGTCTCGTCATCAAATACAGCGTCCGCATCGTCGTCCTGCGCAATCTTGACTTCGCTCATTTCTTTGATCACCAACGCCGAGTCTCGGTCTCGCTTCTCAACGATAGCTCCTTCTTCCTCACCGGCTCCGTCAGTAGCGTCCGCGATCTCGCCGCTTTCCACAGGGCGCGCACGGCCAATGGACGGCGAGCGGGACGGTGCCGTGGACGCGATGGCTCCTCCATCACGAGTGGCAGCGATCGACGGCGACCGCGACGGCGCCTTGAGTCGCTTGGACGCGGGTGGCTCGATCGTCTCGACGTGGTCGTTGCCTCGCACTCGGCTGCCCGAGAGCAACGCCGCCGGGAACTCGCGCTTCTTCACCCGCAGCAGCGACGCCGTCTTGAGTCCTCTCGCCTCGACGATCGTCAGCTGCATCTGATTCCCGCACCCACTGGCCGACTGGTACGCCTCTAGCTCACAAAACAGTGCGAACAGCGGCGCCGTGAGCTGCGAGCTCGCGTCATGCTGGAGCCGCAGCGAGGCCGACACCGGTTTGTTCATATGTTTTTGCAGTCCGCCGGTCGAATCTTCAATCTGGTCCAGTTGACCACGCAAACCGTCCAGAAATCCTTGCTTGCGCTGCGTGGCGGCCTCGACCACCTCGATCTTGGCTTTGATCTCCTTCACTTGGCTCACCATTCTGTTTTCCATACAACAACAAAAATTAGAAATTTCCGAAGTAGTCAATACATGGACGCGATGGATTCATGCATATTCCCCCGCCACGCACCGCTTGCGCGTCTCAAGCTCCTGCGTGAGCTGGTCGAGGTGCTGCCGGTGGACGTCGGCGTCCACGACGATCGGGATCGCGCCGCTGGCAAACTGAATCCGGTCCATTTCTTTCGTGTGGAAGCCTCTGCAGCGGCGGATCTCGCGCACCAGGTGGTCTTTCTCGTAGAGCAGATTCTGCAGCTTGAGCTGGTGCGCCTCCACCATGCCTTTCTGCTCCTGCACGCGGGTTTTCCACTCGTCGCCGGCGAGAAACGTGTCGCGCAGACCGGCTTTGAGTGCACTCAGCAGCACGACCGCCTGCCAGCGCTGCTGCTTGAGCTGCGCCTTGTCGATCTTCCCGGCGGTGTACAGCGACTCGAGCTCGGTGAGCAGCGCGCGCATGGACGTGCAGGCCTCCTTGAGCTGCCGCAGCGGCGCCACGCGCGGAGCACCAGCTCCCGCGGCAACCGTCATGTGAATTTTGGAAGTATTGGTTTATTATCTACCAAACGATATTATACGGCGGCCGCGGGGGGGAAGCGCTTCAAGCAACATTGTGTCTTCTGTTAGTGCAACATGTCTTAATACTGTGTGACCTGTGTTATAAGATAGTTGGTATGTCTCAATCAAGGTGCAAGGGAGGTTGCGTGAAGGTAACAATAGGCGAGAGCCACTGGGTGCCGTTGGAATAGAAAACGCCGAACCACACACAGCCCAATACTGACGACCATGCTCCAGCGCTTCGCCTCTCGTGCCGCGTCCGCTGCGCGCACCCCCGCGGCTGCGCGTTGCTTCTCCTCCAGCCCCGTTGAGGACGTTCTGCGTCCGATCCACTTTGAGCAGGACGAGCAGGTGCATTGGTTTCTTTGCTGTTGGTGGTGGCACCAACGCCCAAGAAATTGGCGAGTCGGCTAAATTCATGTTGTTTGCTCGCTGGATAGGACGCTGCCGCGCGTCCGTTCCGCATTGTTGGCGTGCGCGACGTCGAAGTTCAGGACTGGGAGTACCCGACGCGCGTCGAGACCGACTTTAAGAACAAGAAGCGCGCGATCCGCAACCGGTTCCAGCACCCCAACTTTATCAGCCTCTGGGTGGACGACCTCAAGAAGACGGAGCAGTACCTCGCGAGCCAGCAGGTACCGCTCTCGGGCGAAGGCGTAGTGAAGGGCCCCGACGGCTTGGACGTGCTGGTGATCCCGCCCGCTGAGGACGGCAGCAGCCTCGAGTTTTTCAACTTGTGCGACAACCCGACCATGGTCGAGCTCGTGCAGGCCACGGAGGAGGTGATCAAGGAGTTTAGCGCCGAGGACGACGAGGAATAGAGTCATGCCCTTTCTTGCCATGTGCTCTTGTGGGCTTGTTGTTGACATGTTGATGTGGTTAGGATGGAAAACGCTTTTTCTATGTGTGATTGCTTGAAGCGAATTGCCTGGTTTTTCTGGGGAAGTCTCCTCCTTTATCCACGGTGCATAGATTGACTGCAGGATTTAGTTAGTTGGGCAAATGCTGGCGTTCACTGAATATATGCCAACGAGAGGATTGAGCCCACGGATTCTTCACGGCCCCTCGCTGGTGGCAGAGCTTCTTTCCAAATACTGTCACTATGGATTCTCCATGCAGCAATGACGCAACAACAAAAAGAGCCAACCGTGATGTCACTCTCTCGAGGGGGAAAACTTACACCCGCCAAAATGTCGCGAATAAAGCCCATTTCAAAAATAATGGAGGATGGGAGTCCGATGATGCGGCACGCCGCGCCGTCGCCGCCGCTCTCCACTCGCAACGTGACGCTCCGTCGTCGACGGCGGCGGCGGTCGAGCGGCGCCGACTCGGACGACGCGCTGCTGGACGCGATGCTGGGCGAACTCGGCATCCCCACGAGTGACAAGAAGACAAAGACGAGCCAAGGCGCGATGATCGAGCTGCTCACGCCGCCACGGGTGCCACTGGCGCAGCATCTGCACCACGGGACCAACGGAGGCGACGCCGACAGCATTTTGGATCTCACGACGCCCACGCCGCCGTCGGCTAAGCGCTGGTCCGCGGCGGTGGCTGCGACTGCGTCGTCGCCGCCGGCTCCAGCTCGACGGTCGCGCCAGAGCATCGTCAACTTGCTCTCACCCGACAGCGCCAGCTCGCTGGACGATGGTCGGTCAGTATCAATGGGACGGATGGTCGAGACTGAGACCGAGCCGCGAAGCCGGCGGCAGCTGCTGCTGCCAGATGAAGAGCTCAAGGGCGAGGACGAGAGCGACGACGAAGCAGTGATCCTGAGAGCGCTGGAAGAGATCGAGACCCGGATGCGGCGAGCCAGAACCGCGGCCACTTCGTCAATACTATTCGCTGCTGCGTCACGACGAGACGAAATTCCACTGTCGCTGGCTCAGCGGCTGGACAGTCGGTTCCAGTTCCAGTCCCGAGATCGTGAGGACTACGTAGAAGAAGAAGCAGAAGAAGCGCAAGACGTGGCGCCCAAGAAACGCGGATGCCAGAAGAAGAAGCCAGCAGCAACGACAGCCCCGAGGCCAGCTAAAGAGATTGTGGTGGCTGCTGTTGCCTTGGAGAAGCGGCTCGCCGAGTCTTCCGTTGGCGCTGCGATCCAGGCCGCGCTCCAAGGCAACACGTACAACAACAAACCAGTGCCGTATGTGCTGGAGCCGGCTTTCGAAAGCGATCTGAACGTGATCCAGTGGGAGCGACGAGGTGGTCTGCGCGCTGGAACAGCTGAAGATACTGACACGAGTCGGTATGTGATCGCACTGCATTATCCGGCCGAGGCGTTTCTCGATCTGCTGGTGGACCGTGGGTACGAGGCGCTGCTCCACGCCGTGAAATGGCTCGAAGACGAGACGCTTGGATATGGAGCCAAGCAGACAGTGAAGTGGGGGAGTTCTGTGTTGATTGTGGAAGGAATGGACCGGGCACTGATTGCTCGCTCCAAGAAGAGTAAAGGAAAGGGGAAGGCCAGGGCGGCGTCGCATTCGGCGGCTGCTGCGGCACCGTTCACCATCACGTTTAGTGACCTCCACGACCTCGCGTTCCGATTGTTTATGGACGCATCCGTCCACACAAAGGCACGTTCACTGATATAGCTTAAGCTTGACGTAGCCACTGGTGCTCACTGCCTGTTGTGTGTGCAGTTTACTTGTGACACCGACGCGACTGCTGCGTATGCAGCCTTGCTGACGAGGGAGATTATCGTGGCCGCGGTCAAGCAGAGCAGCCAGGAAGAGTCTCTTGAGAGTGTTCCACGCATCCACTCGTTTCGCGTGCTGCCTTCGACCGGCAGCACACTCAATCCGTTTGCCAACACATGGGTGCGCATGCTGCAGATGATCCCTGGCGTCAGCGAGGACAAGGCCCAGAGCGTGCTCGACCACTACCCGACCTTCCAAAGTTTACTACGAGCGTACAATGACCCGCTGAGACGTGTTCAAGACAAAGAAGAGCTGTTGGCGGACAAGCTTCACGCGAACCGACTGGAAACCACGCTGTCGCGGAAGATCTACCGCGTGTTCAGCGCCTGGAACCAGAGCAATGTATTGTAAAATCTTGCGTTTTCATGCGTTTTCTTTTTTAGGACTAGAAGAATGGATTCAGCCGATCACGACTAAACAGCGCAGCTTCGATCCCGAGAGCGGGTGTTGGCTACTGGCGTTCCAATGTGCTTGCGCCACGCGAACGTCCGATCGAGCGTGCTGAGCAGTTGCCGCCTTAAGGCGATGAAGTGGTTCCGCTGCGTTTCGTGCAAAGTGCCTTTGAGCTCGGAGGAGCGCAGAAACGTTTAATGCACTTCGGCATGTGAGCCGCCACCGGAGCAGTCAGCGGCGCCGCCAGCAAGCTCCACTTTCCGGACCAGTGTAGGTGCTTCGGCTGCACGGATCGGGCATGGACTGACGCGCGGTCGAACCACTCGAACATGGTCCTGGTTAGTCTCATCTCGTGGGTTTGATGGTCGTGTTGGCTCCACCTTGGACTCTTGTATTGGTATAATTCGGTCGGCATGTATCGGTGTCGGTCAGATTACCCGACGAGATTCGTTTCTCTCGTAGTTCACAAGAGCCGGTGTTGGTGGCTCGGTCTCATCAAGCTCTTGTCTCGGTACAGCTTGATCAACACCTCTTCGTCCGTGGACTTCTTCAGAGTCTTCGCGTGCCGTTTCACGACCGCCAGCGCCATCCGCGCTGGCCGCTGTGGACACGGGCAGGTTGAATGGCGTCTCCATGACCACGTCGTCGTCGTCCATCTTCACTCCGCACTCGCTCGACGGCGTGTCACTCCACCTACCGACGAAGCGCGAGTCACGTACACAAACCGCGCGGCTTTCTCATCATCGTATCGCACCAGCGTGAACCGGCACGAGTCCACGCGCGTGGACGGCGTCGACTCGAAATGATCCACGCCCGGGGCACCGCTCTCGACGACCCATCCGCTCTCTGCGACGGCGGTCAGCAGCGCCCCGTCGCGTAACACACTCATCCGCAGCGTCAGTGGCGTCGTCGTGAGCGCCTCGATGGCGCCGCGCACGCGGTACGTCGCCAGCACCCGCGGCATACCAGAGAAGACTCTTCCTACTGTTCAGGTCGCCTCGATCTTACACACACTCCTGGTGAGCTCTTCGAAATCTGTGACATGAGCCCTGGAACAGCTCACTGTGACTTAGTTCAATTCAATTGGGGAGAACTTGACACTAAGACAAGAAGAGCCAAGTTCAAGTCGCCAACGAGGCCATTTCTCCATTTGCCAGACCTGACGCCACGCGAATCCACAAATGGCCCACGTTTCCTCGCTCTTGCTCCTGTGTGTGGTCGCCGCGCTGCTAGTCGTCGGCTCCCGGGCCAACGACTGGTGGCAGGACATGGAAGTCGACTTTGTGTCTATCGCGATTCTCTACCGCGCGCTCAGTCAAAAAGTGTGCTATGCGTCGTCCGTGCAGGGCTATGCGTGTGCGGCTAAAGTGCACCGCATCATGTGCCGCGGCGTCGACACCAACCGCGAATACGTGATCCGGGCGGATGCCTGCCAGCTCGACGACGCGCCGCGCGAGCGAGGGTTCTGCTTCAACTGCAAGTCGCTCGTGCCGATAGAATTCAAGCTCGCGGTGGACCCGCAACTCGGCAAAGACGTCGTCACGAGCATGCGCGTGCTCTAGAATTTGCTCCAGCTACGTCGAGGCTACAAATTTTCCCACCCCTCGATTTGTTGTTAAAAAACAGTTTAGTTAAAGCTGTGCGCTACACTGAACTTTACTACCTACTGGAATACCTACTGTACTTGACTGGTCTACTACTTCAACTCAGTGGTGTCGTCTTACCGCGGAACGATTACAACTAGCGGATACGCCTTGCGTCGTCTTAGATTCTTCTCGTGGCAATAGCTCAGCGAAGGTGCGACGCCTCAGGGCCGGCCTCGACAACCACTGGGGAATTCTCCGTGGTTTCACTCCATGTGAACGTCCCTGAGACCACGTTGATGCAGCTGTCTTCGCGCGACGAGCTCTTGTCGCACAGCCACGTGCCCACGACTTCGCGTCGTTCATCCTTGCCGCTCATTGTGCCTTCGTAAAAGTAGCTGTGCGTTGTGCTTGGGCTCATCTGCACGTCAACCTTGAGCGTGATCCGATCACCTTTCCACGAGCCTTGCGCGGCAGATCGTGTGCCCGCAGTGTTGTCCCAGCCGACGATCTCCGCGTTACTGAGAAACCCGAGCGAGATTAACGACGCCGGGAACACTTGGCCGGAGAAGCTCATATTGCTAGCGAGGAACAGCACCGTTCGAAGCGCCATCGGATAGCGCGTGGTCGTCTCAGCATCCAGCTTCCACAGCTTCCGAAGCATCGAGATGCGCGGACGCACCACGCGCCCCTTGCCGTGGAGATCCGTGTTGTCCTTGGCGGGTCGCGGCCGCACGCGCGGGGTCATCGCCTGGGTCTCCACCCGCCGTCCCTTGGACGGCGTCGGCGTGCGGAACAAAACGCGTGGCTCTTGTGCTTGCTCTTGTTCTTTGTTCTCTTTTTGCTTGAGCCCCACAGCGACCTCGGCCGGTGGGGTATACACCGCCATGAAAAACGGCCATTCGACCACGACCTCGTCATCTTCGTCGTCCGGCGCGTCCGTCCAGCGACCCGCGAGCCCGCGCTTAGCCGACACGCGCGCCACACAGTGGAAACGCTGCGCTTCACCAGTGCGCGTCAGTGTAAAGCGGCATGAGTCCACGCGCGCGGCCGCCGTCGATTCGAAATGGTCGATCGCCGCCAGGCCGTCGGCGATGGTCCACCCGCGCTCGGCGACAACGCCGACCATGGAGCCGTCGCTGCGCACACGCAGCGTGAAGCTCAGTGGCGTTGCGGTGAGCTCCGAGACGACGCCGCGCACGTGATGTGTCGCCACGTCGCGCGGCATTTACTACCGGATATAGCGGAGCGACAGGTTCTGGCGAGTTTTGGCGGGAGGAAAATCTCGAATTTTGAAAATGCCCAGTTTTATTCTTCCGGATGGGCAACAAGAGTTCGTATTGATTTAGGATGTAGATGTTGAGCGGAAACGGTCTTATCTTAGTAGATTCTGGACTGTGGTGTTCTTTTTATGTTGTTGCGAGAGACTCAATCGGGAGCAAGTCTCTATCCAGAGGTGCTTTGCCAGAGACCGTGTTGTTCCCAACTATTCCAGTCGAGCACCGTCTCGTGTCTGGTCTTGTGATTGTGCTTGGCACAGGCCGACTTTGACGGCTCACGACGCATGTTTCTGCTTAGTCCACTCAACACCTCGAGATTCCGTTCTGCCACGAGTCGTGAATCACATCGAAGATCACATGATGTAGGACAACTGAGTTGTTAGACTCTTGTCACTGGTCGCTATGGTGGTGCAGCGTCACCATCCGGGCTCCATTTTCCAAGGTTGGACCACTCGCGTCTGTTGGTTTCAAGTTGACCAAGCTCCCTTGAACTTGAGGCCCTGAAGAGAACAACGCGACTGCCTTCCATTATATTCCACGAAATCAAGAGGATGAGAGAGATGGAGTCATGGGACAACTGACGGATTCTGCACCCTTCGTGGGCTGGTGTCTCATGATGAAGATGATGTTTTCAAGCCATCGGGATAGACCATCATTCCTGTTTCTTCATAAATCGCCAAGCGCGGACAAGTTGTCTATAAAGGAACGTAACCCGCCATGTCGCAGTGGCGTACCCAGTGAGTAACTGCCAACGAACACACGTCTGATCGGAAAGCGGTTTTCTTTGGTTATTATTTTACAAAACGGTTGAGTCGGGCTTTGTTGGACTAATTTACCAGAATCATAAATCGATGGCTACACGCATCCATCAGATGCAACTTATCACTATTTTACACAGGTTTCTAAACATGATTACGCGTGGCCCAAAAGGGTACGCTCTTGAGCCAGTTTCGGTATGGGTGTCGTGCTGATTGCGGCTGATAAGACGCCAGCCACTCCTCACAATCGCCAGCCTCTCGCGGTTTCTCCTCTAGCTTCATTCGCCGAGCCGCCGCGCCGCACCAACGCCTACGCCAACGCCAACGCGAGCGCTGAGGAAGCCAACGCTAACGACGCCAACGCTCCGTCCGCCCGCACGCCGCTGCTGTTAGTCGCCGTCTCGCCGCGGTTTTATACCGACCCCCAACTCGATCCAACAACCATCATGGCCACCATTTCACACAAGCGCTTCCAACTGCGCGACCGCGCCAACTTTCTCAACTACATCAAGATCGAGTTGGAGTTGGTCAAGAAGGAGTGGAAAGTGCTGCTTCCTTGCGTGATCATGCAGTGTACGTGACGACGCATGTCCGAGTCTCTGTATTCCGTCGCGGTTCGTTGGCGTCTAATATTGTTCTTCGCTGTGGGAACTTCTTTTTTTTGTCTTCGTTCATTCTTCTAGATGTCCATGGCGTGTTCCACAACGTTGCGTACTGGATCCAGGGCAACAAACTGTCGGTGGAGCAGCGCTTTGCGCTCCACGATCTCGGCTTCGACTTGATGCCCGAGCTGAGCGAGGCCAACTCGCACCTGTCCGAGTACTTTGTCTTCGGCGCGATCTTCGCGCCGGCCATCCTGCTCGTGCTCACGGTGCCCATCTTCCGCCAGAACCCGAAGAAGCCGCGCTACATGGCGATCATCCTCAAGCGCGTGCTCTTCCACCTCAGCGTGGCGCTCGCGTTCCGCATCGTGTCGTTCCTCGTGACCTCGCTGCCCGGGCCTGCGCGCCAGTGCCGCCTCAACTTTGATGAGTCGTGTCTGGCCAACAGCCCGAACGACCCGATTGGCTGCGTGGTGCCCAACCCGGAATTCAAGCCGCCGACCACGACCGAGCTCTTCACCAACATGGACGCGCTAAAAGGTGCGTTGCGTAGCTCGAGCTCCTGGATGACTCGTTGTAAATCTGTGACATGTGGATTGATGGACGCCTGGTTTTGGTTTGATGAAAGGTTGCGGCGATTTGATGTTCAGCTCGCACACGATCTACACGCTGTCGTTCATTCTGACCGTGAGCAAGTACTGGTGGAACAAGTACCTCGTGGGCGTGATGGTGTGCGTGCAGATCGCGATCGCGTTCCTCATCGTCGCCTCGCGCAAGCACTACACGCTGGACGTGTTCACGGCACTCTACGTCGTGCCGCTGCTCTGGTTCACGCACGAGGCCTACTTCCGCGACATCAACCACAAGGACGTGCAGATCAACGCCAAGTCGATTCACGAATTCTACGGCGTGGACATCTCGTCCGACGTCGAGAGCGTGCTCATGGCCGTGCCCGTGGCCGTGGATGGCCCCGACGAGGAGATTGGCGAGCCCACGACGCCCGGCACAGGCAGCTCCAACGCGCCGTTCGAGCGGAAAAACTCGATGTGACTCGCGTTCGCACGGAGTATCACGGAGGAAGAGAGCGACCGCAACAGCCTCTTAGGCTCCCCTCACAACAGCAAGACGGCGACGCTGTAGCTTTTTTTGTCGATGTGGGCTCTGTGTGCACGCGAGCTCAGCAAGGGGGCAGTACAAGTTTGATCGTACTGGACCGCTACTGGAGACTTGATGGAAAGATGGTTGGTTCACCTTTTGCACATGAGACCAGCGAAGACTCAACTTAGATTATTCATTTTCCGGCCCCTACTGGCGCCCATGCATATTTGGCTGATGGATGCATAATAGACAGCACACACTCTCGAACAAGAGCGATTTTCCATGGAGGATCCGTCCATGCAGATCCCAGGGCAAAGCTTCCAACCCTTCGCCACTACAGTAGTATCGCATGCGGCATTTTGTGGTTTGTGTTAGACGTTGCCCTTCTGTTGTCAAAATGTGACTGTGAGTGATTATGCTCCCCATCTTTGTCCAAACAAAGTGTTGCTGTCTTCTACTCACATAACGGCAATCCAACAGCCCAGGTCGTCCTCTTCGTGAAAGAATGATGGTCGATTCGCCTGGGAACTACTGGCATGATCATGGCCGAAGCCGTCCGGGCTGATGAACATACATATCATTGCAACATTTCCGCCTCCTCGGTAGCCAGCCATGCGTCCAAGCTCTACGGGTTCGTCGGCCAGCAGCAGCGGCGGCTCCAAGGTCCAGCCGCTGCAGCCGCCGCCGCGGCCGCGGCTCTTCCAGTCCGCGTGGTCCAAGCTGCTGCTGCTCGTGGCCTCGCCCTTCGTCGTGACGCTGCTGCTGCTCTGGGGCTGCCTCAGCTTCCTCTTCCGGCAGTCAGTGGCCACGGTGGTCGCCGCCAGCGCCATCGCCACGTGGGCACTGTACTTGTGTCTGCCCGGCATCCCGATGGCGCTGCTGGACTGGCCTATTGTGTTTACAGTCGGGTACGCGGCCATCGTGTTCGCGCACTCGACGCCCAGGATCGTGCCGCTCGCCGTCACGGCCGCGCTCGTCGTGTACGCGGTGGTGCGCCGCGCGCTGTACAGCGCATCTGACGATACCACGCGCTCGCTGCTCACGGCGCTGGCCGTGCTGGGCTGCGTTTTTCCCGTGTGGGTGGTCGTTTGCCGGCTCAAGCTGTGGGTCTCGGCGGACGAGAAAGAGCTCGAGCGACTCGAGAAGAAGATCTACAAAAAGTACATCGTGACCAACCACACGGCCGAGGTGGTGGCCGGTCTGGGGACTGTGCATGTGCCATACTGCGGCGACAGCGCGCGCTTGCCGCCACGCACACTGGTGCTCGTCCACGGCTACGGAGCCGGAAACGCCTTCTGGGCGGCGGTACGTTTTCCGTGTTTTGTTTTAGTGGCGACTCCCTGGATTGATTCTGATCGAACCTTCCGGGATTATTGGCTCGGGATCCGCTGCAGAACCTTCAAACACTCGCCAAGTCGTTCAACGTGGTGCGTGATTCTCGTGCATTGATCGTCGACGAGCCCCTAGACTGAAGCTGCTTTGCTCTACAGTACGCTGTGGAATGGAAAGGCATTGGCCGCTCGATTCGGCCCGCTTTCCGCGCCAAAACCGAGCAAGAAATGGACGATTTCTTCGTGGAATCGCTGGAAGAATGGCGCCGCGTGTTGCAGCTCGACCGCTTCGTCCTCTGCGCGCACTCCATGGGGGTACGGTTTTGGCTATCGCTCCATTTTTGTTTCCCTGGGCGGCTCGAGCGTTTACCGCTGGTTCGTATCATGTGTATCAGGCGATCTACTCGTCGTTCTACGTGGTCAAGTACCCGCAGCACGTCGAGCAATTGATCCTCGTGTCTCCAGCTGGCGTCCAATCGTCAGGCAAAACCAGCGAGGAGCTGCCGTGGCTAGTGCAGCTTTTGGCCAAGTGGCGGCTCACTCCGATGAGCACCGTTCGGTTCTGCGGGCCGTTTGGGCCGGCGGTCGTGCGCTGGGGGCTGCGGCGCCGCATCATGTGGGTGCCCGAGGCCAACATCATCCGCTCGGGCGACATGGACTTTGACGATATCTCGCGCTACCTGTACCACAACTGGGCGCTCAAGCCGTCGGGCGACGTCGCCGTGTACACGCATCTCCACCCGGGCGCGCTGGCTCCTCGCCGCCCATTAGAACAGATCTTCACGCCGGGCAAGCCGCACGTGCCGCTCACGTTTCTGTTTGGCGGCGGCGGCGACTGGATGCCCAGCGAAACCGCCCAGCGGATCGTGCGCAGCCTGGAAAAAACGCACTACGCCGTGTTCCGGCTCGTGCCGTCGGCGGGCCACCAAGTGTTCATGGACAACCCGACGGATTTCAACAAAATGGTCATCAACGCCGTCCACGACTATGAGCATGCGGTCGCCACGGGCGCGACAGCGAGCCACCATCAACACTACTAGACCTTGGCACACGTGTCAGAGATAGACCACCCACGCTTAGCAACAGTAGGGCAGCGTCTGGCAAGTGGGGCCTTCACACAATAATGATCCTTTTTTGTAAAAGTTGGAGTTCACCCATCTGCGAGCTCCAAGCCATGAGCTGTTGTTCGAGGCGGACGGCATCACTGTGGGCCGCTTCACGCGGGCCAATACCACGACGTAGTAGCCGGACCAAGACACCATTGATCATCCATGGTGTGTCCATTTGCTGGTGGCAGACGAAATATGAGACGCGGGCGGACAGCTTGAAGCCCAACGGTTTGAATACTGTAGAGCGAGTGGACGACCTGAGCTACAGTACAGTACTGAACCAAAAGGCGTGGATCACAGACGACATTCGAGAGTCACCCCTCGTTCGAATCGTCTGATCTCCAGTCGCTGGTCCTTTCTCTTGGTGGTCGCGGTCGAAGCCATTTCGCGTCACGGTGATGGTATTTCACTCACCCATGAGGATCTTGGGGCAACGGCACGCCGCTTCTGTCGACTGTCGACAGAGGAATCTTTTTATTTTTCCAATGGTGGCGCCTGGCTGAATCAGCCAGGCTGACGAGTGAACATTTTCTCGAGCGAGGTCGGTCGGCGCGCGCAGGCAGCCAGCCTGGCCGAGCCCACTTGCTCGCACTGAATCGAGGGTCCAATGGACCATCTTGCCGCTCTGAATAGACCGGGTCCATTCAGCTTTAAGATGATCCAACATGGCGACTTCCCGCCAAAATCAGAATGTGGACCCACCTGCAGCGGACGAGACAGACAGGTGCGAAGAGACAGCACAGGACGGACAAGTGGTGATCAGATGCATGCGTCACCAGATCGGTGGACGGTGCGGCAGTGGCGTCAGTGGCACTGACACTGACGCCACTGCCGCACCGCCACTGGTAGAGGGAAGTTCAAGTGGAGCATTGTCCACCGCTGCCGCGCCACGCAATGGTGTCGTCTTGTCGTCTTGACGTCACGGCTGATGTTCCTGGATTCTGAGTGGTGACCAGATCAGCAGATTTATCTGAGACTGTGCCGCTTCTGGGATCCAATGCCGCGCTGCGTTTTCTACTGGAACTCGCATTGCGAGCAAGCGAAGTCTACAAGCCTCGAGACGCATTCGTATACTGTACGGTTGACGCTAGACCATGTAGTATATACAATACATACAGTACTCACTGTTCACTGGAACGCGACCACTAGCAGTGGCAGACTCCTGTGACCCACGCTCAGTAAGCGCCGCCGATCACGACCACATCGATGCCCGATTGCGTACTGTAAGTCACAACGCCAATTGCGTAGCCTTGCCAAGTCGAAAGGCGCGATACGGCAGAGCTGACCGTCAGCCTGACGGCTCGACGGGACGAGCGGGAGAGCTACATATCCCGCACAGTACACATCTAGCCCTCCCGCTTGTTCCCTCCATCCCAGATCAAAGATCTTGGTGGTGTCGAGTTTCGTCCCTACTGTAAGCGCGTGCGTCACTGAGCACGCATGCAAGGTCTGACAGTTGAAGCAACATCCTATTCACTCTCCAACTTCCTCCCCACGCCTCAAGTGCCTCGGTCAAAGTCTCACTTGTCACAATGCAGTTTGCCCGCACCACCATCGCTGCTGCTGTCGTCGCCGCTGTCGCTCTCAGCTGCGTGCCCGCCGTCAGCGGCTTCCACATCTTCTCGGACAACGAGACCGCTTCGACCTCGGCTCAGCGTTTCCACATTTTCTCGGACAACGAGACCGACAGCGCACCGACCCCAGTCGAGCGCTTCCATATCTTCTCAGAGAACGAGAACGAGACCGAGACCGAGACCGAGACCGAGACCGCGCCGGCTTCGGGTCAGCGCGTCCACATTTTCTCCAACAACGAGACGGCGCCGGGTGGTCGCTTCCACATCTTCTCGGCAGAGGAGACGGCGCCAACCGAACCAACCAAGGCTTGAGTGACTTCGCCTTGTTTATTTGGTTTTGTATCAGCTCCCTGGACAGCTCTCCGACGTACGCGGCAGTGATGGATAGTGTGGTGGTGAGGAGTCCTCTTTGCAACAAAATGAATGAAGTATGAATCTGTAAATTTACTTGATCAACTATGGCTTTCACGCGAACAAGAACGACCGCTTCCCATGCATCTGCCCAGTATGCACTGCTCGCACACGTAGATTTGCACGATAGGTAGGTTCTCTTGCTATCGAACGTGGTTTTGAGCAGTCCACCGAATTATGTGACTTGTGCCTCAACAATTTCCTGCGACGTGTGTTCAAAGTTGAAGTTCAGTTCCTATTTCAGTGCAAGAAGTTCAGGCCACGGTACTTGTAACAGCAACTGCTCTAGAAGCGATCTACAGCCATCATTAAAAGAGGAAACGAGTACGTATGATGGAAGTTGGGAAAGCTCTCCTGTTCGGAGCAAGATCTACAGCAACACGCCGATCGACTGGATCACATACGGCGACTGGACCGCCTTGCCCTTGAGCAGCGTCATCATTGGATCGAACGACAGTGAAGACTCGGGGCCCACCACGTGCACCTCGAACGGCACTGCGCAGTTGTTGTCGGTGTTGGTGTTGAGCGCGCAGAGCCCGCGCGTCCGCGGCTTGGCCACCGAGCAGCCCGTGACCTCGATCAGCATGTCGCGCGTGCCGTTGTACACCGCCTCGCGCACGCGCATGACCTGGTTGACGCAGATAGGCTGCGTGTCCGGGTTGGCGTAGTTGCGCGTGTCGGCGAGCGAGGTGGCGACGATCGCCGAGTTGTAGTTGGAGACCTTGACTTCAGCATGCTCCGCGTTGGGGTCGACGGTGGAGATGTGGATCGCGTGGATGCTGGGGGTGGATATGGAGGCCGCGATGGCGAGCAGGAGCGCGGCGGAGAGCAAATAGGTGCTCTGCATGGCTTGAAAGAAGGTTTGCACCCGAGTGTGGAGGACGAGCCGTTGTACTGGAGAGAAAGAAATTTGGAGAATGGGTAATTGGGCGTGGTCAGTTTTTTTCTTCCTCCTTTGAATCGGAGATTCCGAAGCGTACCCCCCAGCCTGGGGCCCAGGTACCGTACATGGAGTAGGCAGGGCAGCCTCGTCGCCAAATTCTTAGCGTTGGTCAAAGACGCGTGCTCTACAAAGGTAGCCTCGGTCAGCATGGGATCGAATGATACGTGCGACAGGCTCAGGGGGGAATACGCGTGGGTCCGCACAGCCAATCGTGCTGAGCTTGGAGATTGCACGTCCGGTGCACCATGCGTAATGCATGCGATGATACGGCAAACGAACAGAAGACCAGATCTCCTTCTAATGTGACGTGGGTTTGAATGCCCAACTGTTGTATAAAGCAGGAAAAGTGAGGTTCCGTCAGCCAATCCGCTGTGCCGACACATGAGGAATTATGCTAGATAATTGGGGTTTTGAAATTGTTTTGGTTATAATTGAGTTCGATCTGAAACAATACCTATTGGATCTATAATTCATACATAGTGAGTCCAAGTGATATACGTCCGGTCACAGACACTCGCCCGTTGGCTCTCGCCTAGGGACTTATAGACGGGGAGCCCGCCCCTCTCTCACTTCACTCGGGGGTGCCGCTGCGCGGCCTGCCCCACCCCCGCCTCTAAATCCTGCGGCTCGACCAGGCGCGGTGTCTGGGAAAATAAACTAAGATCACGGGTGCTCGACTCTGTCGAATGCATAACCTCGGGCGGCAACGCAAACCAGTGTAATGGGTCACATTGAACCCAATTATAACCATTAGTTCTTCAAAAACCCAATCATCTAGCATAATTGCCCGCCGACATATCCGTCGTTGGCGGAGAGCGACTTCCCACTGCGGGAAGCGGGAATCCCGCATGCCTCCGCTTGTGACAGCCTAAGGGAACCAAATACTGAATGGCAAGTACGCATGAACTGGATGACGAGACATCATCCGTAGACGAACTCGTTCCACGTTCTGCACTGAACAACGCTGCATGTGTGCACCAACACTGTAGCCAGAAAAAGACCAACACACTCCATGCTCTGCAAAGTGCTATAGAACAAGGAGGATAGCCCCGTACACTGGTTCAGACTTGTACGACTTTGTTGGGCTTCACTCGCGTTTGCGTACAGTGTACTGGAATTAGCTGACAGGCTGACACGCCAAGATAAGCAAGTTCACTGACTGTCGCCGTGTCAGTACGGACTAGTGTTGTCCGTAGACTGAACACACATATCAGACCAATGTTTCCATTCCCGCCAATTGTTGGCACGCACGCGGCAAGCACATCATTGTTTTTCCTCCTCCGCAATGCCTCGCAAGCAAAGAGACAACGTTAGACGCTTGGATCTCGACTGGTCGACGCCTTGTAAGATACAATGATTCCGAACTTTGGTTCGAATCCATGTACAATACTGAACGTGGGGGCCGCTTTAGTATCGTAGTCTACGCCTAAGCCTACGGCTCCTACGGTGTAGGAGGCGCCATCCGATTCGGATTCCGAACGGCGTTCATGCAGCATTGGAGAGCCGAGTGCGTGGGAGTTCACAGCGCATCGCTCGTGCACGCGATAGCGTCTGTCGCATGAGCAACGCATGTGCCACTGGGCGGAGCGGGAAACGGGAAACTGCAGGAATGGCGCCTACGGGACCGGTGCATGGCGACGCCACGGAGTTCGACCTGGCCCGTACTGGATGACACCGTGCCTTCGTTCCGCTTGCAGAGACGCACAAACCCTCTGCTGTGAATTGCTCTAGCTACAATGTCCTATTGATTTATCTATCAGGATATTTCTCGAAGCACACTAACGTGGGTACCGTTTCAGCCTCATTGGATTCGAGGTCCGTATGACGGCACATTTTACATAGGACTCAAGTGGTCTATTGGATTGACAGTTGTGTCTTCGACTCAAAATTAGGGGCGATCAACATCAAGACGCATGGTCATGTAGAGTTTCCCTTCCGGAACTGTCACGCTTGGCCTTTCACCTCCACGCCAAACACACATATCTTTTCAGACCTACCCAAATGGGATGGGGACCCCATCTCTGTCGGAATCGGAGAAAATATCCAGTCTGTCATCCATCCCCTCCGTCTCCCACCAGCTTGAGCCAGCGCTACTTCCAACTCCATCGGACTCTGCGGCTTTCTCTTTCTCATGCTCATTCAGCCACCTTCTTCCAACTAAACGACTCCGACTGGAAAAAATCCTCTCTTCTCCCACGCCATGCAGATCATCTACTCCTCGCTCTCGGCCGTGCTCGTGCTCGCCATCGCGGCCTCGGCGCCCAGCGTCCACGCGATTGACTTCTTCTCCGCCGAAGCTGAATCCGACTCGGAGACCGTGGAGCACATTGAGATCCAGGTCTCCAACTACAACTCGGCGATCGTCGCCACCTCACTCGCCGACACGCGCAACTACGCCAACCCGGACACGCAGCCTATCTGCGTCAACCAGGTCACGCGCGTGCGCGAGGCCGTGTACAACGGCACGCGCGACATGCTGATCGAGGTCATGGGCTGCCAGGTAGCCGAGCCGCGTGGACTCTGCGCGCTCAACACCAATAGCGACAACAACTGCGCAGTGCCATTTGAGGTGCACGTGGTGGGCCCCGAGTCTTCACTGTCGTTCGATCCAATGGCGACACTGCGTGAGGGCAAAGCGGTCCAGTCGCCGTACGTGGTTGAGTCCATCGGAGTGCTGCTGTAGGATTAAAAAACTATCTCGAAGAATAATACATGTGACGTGTGACGAGATCACCAAACACTTTGTGTTGCCCGTGGCGCTCTTGGTCGCCTCCACATGCACTAGAGGCTGTCATCTACTGCGTTGTTCTCCTCTACCAAGAGAACATTCCGCGCACATCAGCAGAAGCAGGCGCCTCGCGTGCGCGGATAAATCAACAGATCCGCGCTTCCTTGGGGTCATGGATCGCGAGTGGGGCGCTGGACACGCGACGAGTTGCGACAGCCAAGCGCCTCGGTCGCTCCATACCACGGAGACGCGAAGCGCGTTCCGCGCCGCTGTATGGCTTTGTCAGCAACCGCACCTCAAGTCGGTCGTTGAGCTGCTTCTTCCGCCGAGCCTTTCCAAGGAGCTCACCATCATGGGTTCCCAATCGAGGTGGACTCGTGGATGCAAATTAGCTCCAGCTGGAAGTCAGCACTCCATTTTATAAAAGGGTACAATCAATATCAATAGTTAATACTTTGTAAGAGTCCAGTAGTCACGCACAATGTCACCTATGTTGATGTTACCACTCCAGATATGTATTTTGACAAGTCTGTGTTGCGCTGGCTCGCCTCTGCTGAATAGATTATTTCCGCCAATCACTGCATGTCCAGCTGGCATTTACGCGATTTCTGGGCAAAATGGGAAGATATTGCCGCACGCCTCGTTGGATAATTGCCAACAATAACGTTCGGAGCGATCCTGTGGAAGAAAGGCACATCGCCCTTCAACGCTCCCCACGTACATGTGGCTGGGAGGGGAGACACGCGCTCCATCCTCTCCAAGCCCAAGCGTCTACATGAGCAGCATCCCAGTCCTCGATCTGCTTTTTTCCACCACCACTTGCCAAGAGCCTCGTTCCCCCTCGTACACTACAGAACCAACAATTGACCATGCAGCTCTTCTCCTCTGTACTGCTGCTGGCGGCGGCGATCGCGGCGCGCAGTGCGCAGGGCGCCGACTTTTGCGATTTGATCCGCTGCTCCAAGGAGATTTCGCCTGTGTGTGCATCCAACAATGTCTCGTACGACAACGCGTGCATGTTCCAGATCGCCAAGTGTAAGAGCGACAGGCTGGTGATCGCGTCCACGGGTAGGTGTGGCGCCGCTTCGACGACTGAACCCGCGGCGGTCTCGCCGACGCCAGTGACGCCAACGATTCCACAGGTGCCAACGCCAACTCCAGCTCCGACACCAACGCCAACGCCAACGCCAA
>JAADWZ010000473.1:0-25332 GCA_023336445.1 Pythium dissimile
ATCCCAGTGATCCGCCGCAAGTTCTACAACGTGTTCTACTACTCGCACCAGCTCTTGTTCCCGGCCGTGATCTTCTCGGTCATGCACTGGGCCAGCATAGTCTGGTGGATCTTCCCGACTTTCATCATCTACTGCTTCAGCCGCGCCATGTCCATGTCCAGCAACTTTGCGCCCGTGCAAGTGAGCGAGCTCACGGCCATCACGGACGACCTGGTCAAGGTCGTGATCAAGCGCTCGCCCGGCCGCGACGGCCACTACCGCGTCGGCCAGTTCCTGTACCTCAACGTGCCAGCGATCTCCAAGCTCCAGTGGCACGCGTTCACGATCTCATCGTCCCCGCGCTCGAGCGACACGACCGTGACCGTGCTGCTCAAGTCGCTGGGTGACTGGACGCAAGACTTGGTCACCCACGCCAACGAGTGCAAGCAGAAGAACATTCTCCCAACAGTCTACGTGGACGGCTTCTACGGCGCCTCGCTGGAGATGTACGACGAGTACGTGACCGTGTGTCTGGTCGGCGGTGGCATTGGCGCCACGCCGATGTTCGCGATCCTGGAAGATCTGGTCGCCAAGCTTGCGAACCACGAGCCGCTCACGCAAAAGGTGGTCTTCATCTTCTCGTTCCGCGAGCTCGCGCTGCTGGAGGAAGTGCACCCCGTGCTGATGCGCCTCAAGGAGCTGGATCCGCAGGAAAAGTACTTCAAACTGCACTTCTACTTGACGCGCGTGCCGTCAGATGACGTGCTGGATGCGCGCATTGACACGGAGCGACTTCAGGGCAAGCACATCCAGCCGACGTCGTACGAGCCCAAGCCCAGTGCCGGCAGCGGTGGGGGTGGCGGCTGTCCTTTGGCGTTCCCACTGGCGTTCTCCGAGCCACTGCGCTCGCGGTCCTACCGCGCTCTGGCCATGACCTCGGTCGTACTGGTCGGTGTGCTGCTCGTGCTCTACCTCCACTACGGCGACGACAAGCTCCGCAGAATCAGCCCAGCGCTGTGGCCGCTGCAGCAGTTCCTCGAGCCCGCCATGGTCATGGTCGCCGGCTGCCTGGTGTTCGTGTTCGTGTACGCCGACCGTCTGTCCAAGCGCAAGAGCGCGTCGCTCGGAGGTGGTTCCAAGGAGTTTGACATGAACTTGTTCCAGTCTGTGGGCACGCCGGCGTTCACGGTCTCAGATATCCACAGCTACCGGGACCTGCTCAGCCACTACAAGGTCATCATCGGCGAGCGCCCCGACACCAAGGCGCTGTTGGTGGATACGTTCGCGTTCCACCAGGACGAGTCCGTTGCGGCGGACGGGAAGCCCGTGATCGGTGTGTTTGTCTCCGGTCCGGTTGCCATGAAGCGCGCGGTCGAGTACGCGGCCCACGAGATCGGCACGAGCCACTTTGACATCCACGAGGAGGAGTTCGAGTTGTAAAGCCACTTCTCGTGGTCAGTTCCAATCCGATCGGAACTTGTGTCATATTATACAGTAGCGGAGAACACTGTTGGGAATATCGTGTTTAGTCGTATCTAGTCTTTAAACGTACACGTTCCATTACTTTCACGCATCAGTGAAAATATTCTTGCGAGTGTATAGCGCCATTTTAGCAGTCAGCGAATGCTGCTCTCCACGAGCGGACAGGGTCTGATCGCGTGGAATTATTGTCCTTCATGATTGCTGTGCTGCTGGCTATGCAAAGTGTCCTCGCCAACGCGCTGGAGTTCGGATTGATTGCGGAGGGTGTCGAGTGCTGCACACCCGAAACGATTGTATCTATCGACGTTCTCATCCAGAAGGCTGGTAAGCGCGACAACATCGCTCAGCCTATTGATTGGACCGATGAGGGAGAACACCAGTGCGGCCAGCATGCTCACATATCGCGATCTCTTGCTCGGGAACTGCAGGCGTTCGCTGTGCCTGCTACGCCTGGATTTGCCATAATACATGACTTTTGGTATCCACTTGCACATAAACGAGACGGGACTACGTCCGAATCGAGAACAAGCCTGACGTATCGCAATTTGTTCCTTGTGGTTTTTATGCATGATGACTGGAAACACTTACAACTCGAACTGCTCTTGGCGGAGGTCAAAGGCGCGCACATCAATCTGGGCAATGGCCAGTTCGACGGCGCGCTTGATGGTCTCGGGGCCGGACGCAAACACCCCTATCGACGTCTTCTCCGCTGCGCCGCTGCCGGCGACGCTGTGGCGAGCGTGGGTCTGCTGGAGCAGCGTCAGGATGTTTGGCTGGTCGCCGATGACGACACCAAACTCTGCGAGCAGCTCGCGGTACGTGGAGATCTGGAGGCTCCAGTCCTGACCCCCCAGCGGCTTCGCGTCCGCATGCGTATACGTTTTGGGGTTCCCGCCACCAATCGCGCGCTCAATGACAATGATCGCCAGCGCGGCGACCACGACGCCGCCGACCACAGCGAAGAGCTCGGCGAATTGCTGCAGCGCCCACAGCTTGGCGCTGCGGCGCTTGATCTTGGAGCCGTACTCGGCGTACACGATCAAGAAGATCGCGGCGGCGAAGACCGCCACATACGCCAGGCTCTTGAACGCGCTCGACCGCAGCGGCTGAGCGAACGGCTTGTGAGACGCCACCGGCTCTGTCGTCTTGGCAGCAGTGGTGCTGCTGGCCAGCTGGACGTCCAGCTCGTCGTCGCTCGTGAGACCTGTGAGCGTCAAGTGGAAGGTCACGTGCTGCTGCTGCGGATCCAGCTCACGCAGCTGCGCCAGCACGGGCGCGAGCTCTTCAAAGAGCGCAAGCTCGCGGAACGCGAAGATGAACACGATCTTCTGCTCGAGCGGCTCGTGGTGCGAGAGCCTGGCGACGATGTCGTGGAGCATCGAGAGGATGGGCGTGACGCCGATGCCGCCAGCGACGAGACACAGCGTCGAGTACTCGTCGTACATTTCCAGCGACGCGCCGTAGAACCCGTCCACGTAGATCGTTGGGATAATGTTCTTCTGCTTGCACTCGTTGGCGTGCGTGACCAGCTCGCCGGTCCAGTCGCCGAGCGACTTGAGCAGCACGGTCACGGTCGTCGGGCTCGACCGCGGCGAGCTGGCGACCGTGAACGCGTGCCACTGAAGCTTGGAGACTGCGGGCACGTTGAGATACAGGAACTGGCCCACCTTGTAGCGGCCCTGGTGGCCCTCCTCACGCTTGAATACGACCTTGACGAGTTTCTCCGACAGCGCCGTCACCTCTGTCACCTGGACGGGCGAGAAGCCGTTGACGCTGGAGGACACGCGGCTCAGAAGGAAGAGTACGAGCGTCGGCAGCATCCACCACACCGTGTACTGCCAGTGGAGCGCGATGAAGATGATGGCCACGAACAAGAGCTGGTGCGTGTAGTAGAACACGTTGTAGAATTGGCGGCGCACGAACGGCAGCGCGGTCACGCCCATGAGGATGAAGATGAGGAACGCGAGCTGGCCGAAGAAGTACTCCCACCGCTTGACCGACTTGGCGGCGCCGAAGTTGCAGTTGAAGCACGGCATGGCCTGCTCGACCCACTCGCCCTGGCGGAGCCAGGACCAGTAGTAGCAGACCAGATGGGCACACGCCGCGAGCGTGGTCGAGACGCCGACCCAGCGGTGGTATTTGATGCTGTTGGCGTACGAGATGTTGAAGAACTCCATCCACGCGCTGTTGCGCGTGGCCGGCAAGAACAGAAACGCCAAGTTGAACAGACAGGTGAAGCCGAGCGTGAGCCCGACGCATTCGAGGTACTTTTCGAACGTGTCGGGCTGCTTCTTCTGCACGCGCGAGATGTAGTAGCGCACAAACACAAACACGTTGCCCAGCACGAGCGCGCAGAAAAAGAGCATCTCGCCGAGCGACCAGTGCGAGACGGTGCCGAAAAGCGCCGGCTTGCGGCGCAGCACCAGCGCAATGCGAAGCAAGAACGCGGACGAGAGGCGGCGCACGTTAAAGTGGCGCAGGAATTCGACCAGCACGCCGCTCACGAGCAGCGGCAGCACGGCGAAGAGCATGAAGTACGTGGGGCGGGTCATCTCAGCGTGGCCCTTGGCGCCGCCCTTGGGCTGGCTCTTGGGCACCCCCCACCATCCTGAGATCGTGGCGGACATCTTGTTGTTGTACAGCGGCGTGAGAACCAGCACTTGGCCGAAGACGTAAAGCGCCACACTCGCGAGCACCAGTAGTTGCGCGAGGCGGCCAGCGATGCGGTAGCGAGCGGCGAAGGTGGACGCGGACGCGGTCGTCTCGCGGCGGTCGTCCGGGGTCTTGAGTGGCGCGTACGCGTCCTGCTCGGGCGTGAGCGGCGCTTGAAGCGGCGCCATGGTGGGGATCCGTTGGGCGTGAAGGCGGCGAATTCGCGAATGAGCACTTATTGGTGCCCACTCAAGCGCAGACCTTGCAGACGAGGCCAGTGGCGCTTTTGTTTTCGCGATCAACTACTGGGCTTTAGCAACAGTGGTGGGTGGTGTGTGTGTGTGGGGGGGGGGCATTTATCCACCAGAATCCGTTGGTTTGCAAACGATGCGTGGAGCGTCATCTATCCTACAGTACTGTACAGTATCCTCTTCGCTTCTCGTCTGCTGGCCCGCGAAATCAGAGCCGGACTTTCCGCGTGAGGTAGGCTCCGCAGGCTCGCGCGCCTGCCGTCACGACGGTACTCTCGGTGCTGTGGAGCCACAGGCAACCGGCGCGTGCCGTTGGTCGAATCAAGTGGCTTCACCTGTCAACGAAGCGTCCAGAGACGCCCGTGGCACGTGGCTCTGGGCAGCAAGTCGTTGATGCCAGGGAAGAGACCGGACCGCGGCATCTGCGAACCCGCCTGGCTATGTGCAATCGGATCACCCATCGCGCAACTGGATGGCGGACAGTGGATTCTCCCCAATTATCAGAACAGGATACGCAGTGCTTTCAAGGTCCTGAAATTCGTTGGCATTTTACACCTTGATATGGTAGACATGGGAGGATCCCACCGTATTCCGAGGCGTACACTCAAGCCGCTGTTGCTGTCCAACGTCGAGTCGGACTTGTTGGCTCTCACCATACCGTAGTACGTGGCGGTGGCTGCGCTCACCTGATTGGACCTTCATCTTTGTTGGGCTCTCTCCGCTTGATCAACACAGAAAGACCACAAGGGTTTAGAAACCGTGGGCTGCTGTGCTGTGCTCTCACCTAGCTGATGCCGTACACACGCTTCAAGAAATGCACCGAGCAGAACGGTCCATCGTCAATCGATCGCGTAGTGTGGTCGCGACAGTGGTGTACTATGTCCTGTTCAGTGGATTGGTCCTCTCCCCGGAGCCGTGCGTCCTCATTTTTTTCTGAAAATGATGGATTCCACTTTGATTTGCGTCCCACCGTCGAACCGAGTTCTGAGTCGGGACGCCATGAGCTGGTCCACGCTTTTGCTTCAGTTTTTTTGTTTCTTTCTTCTTTTTTTTCCGCATCAACTGAGACAACTGTATTTTATCTTGCAAAAAAACCTGTTCCTTGGACTGGTTATTTTGCAAGATAAAATACAAGTATTTTACACAGATGGACCGCAGTAAGTTCGCTCTCCCGAACACGTACTTACTAAATTCTCTATTTTTGTGGAAAACAACTCCGCTGAACTTTTACAAAATATCGAAATCCGAAGAGCTTTTTTGCATGGCGGGGGAATGATCAGCTCCGCGTTATCTATCTACCGCCACCAAGCAAGCGCTCTCCCCCGTTTCCATCTTTCTCTCCCTTCCCCTCTGTCGCTTAGAATGCTCTGCAGCCTCAGCGGACAGGTGCCCGTGGAGCCCGTGGTCTCGATCAAGTCTGGTCACGTCTTCGAGAAGCGGCTCGTGCTCGCGTACTTGGCGCAGAACCAGTCGCGCTGTCCGGTCACCAACCACGAGCTGGACGCCGAGCGCGACTTGCTGCCGCTCCAGCACGCGCCCAGCGCCGGCACCGAGTCCAATGTGAAGAACCTGAGCGCATTCTCGCCCGAGGCCGCCAGCATCCCGCAGATCCTCGCGCTGTTCCAGAACGAGTGGGACGCGGTCATGCTTGAGACGTTTTCGCTGAAAAAGCACTTGGAGAAGACGCGCCAGGAGCTGTCGCACGCGCTCTACCAGCACGACGCCGCCTGCCGCGTGATCGCGCGCCTGAACGGCGAGAATGACGCGCTGCGCGCCAAGCTGGCGGCGCGCGCGACGGCGACGGCGAATGGAGACGACGTGGAGATGGACGGCGAGGCCGCTGCCCACGGCGACGGGCTCAGCGCCGAGGCGATCGCGACCATCGAAGCCAAGCAGAAGGCGCTGGCCAAGCAGCGCAAAGACTTCAAGAAGAGCGAAGGCCCGCGTCGTGCCGAGCTGCTGAGCGGCATCGGCGAGTGGAAGAACGTGTCGAGCCACACGCTCCACGACTCGGACAAGCCCGGCCTGCTCAGCGTGGCGATCGATCCCAAGCAGCAGGATCGCGTGGCCACGGGCGGCGTGGACAAGCACGTGAAAGTGTTCAACACGACCACGCAGCAGCTCGCGGCCACGCTCAGCGGCCACGGCAAAAAAGTGAGCGAGGTCGAGTTCCACCCAACGGCCGACCTGCTCGTCTCGGGGTCGCACGACAAGACGGTCAAAGTGTGGGGCGCCACGAAAGAGAGCGGCTCGTACGCGGCCGTGCACACGCTCGCGTGCCACGAGGACGCTGTCACGGGCGTGTCGATCCACGTCACGGGCGACTACGTGATCAGTTCGTCGCTGGACGCGTCGTGGGCGCTGAACGACGTCCGCAGCGGCAAGCTGCTCGCGCGGTATTTCCTGAACGGCGACGCAGTCGACACCAAGAAGAGTAACGCGGCGAACGAGGCGCTGTGCGTGGCGTTCCACCCGGACGGCGGTATCTTCGGCTCGGGCGCCAAGAACAAGCTCGTGCAGATGTGGGACGTCAAGTCGATGGCCAACGTGGTCACGTTTGAAGGTCACACGAGCGCGGTCAACAGCCTGGCGTTCTCGGAGAACGGGTACCAGCTCGCCACAGGCAGCCAGGACGGCGTGGTGAACATCTGGGACCTGCGCAAGCTCAAGAGTGTGTTTGAGATCAACCTGCAGAGCCACGCGACCGGCAAGAAGTTCGGTCCGATCCACGACGTGGGCTTTGACGCCAGCGGCGCGTTCCTCGCGGTCACCGGCGCGAGCGTGCACGTGCTTAAGGAAGTGGGCAAGACCGAGTGGGAGGTGGTCAAGACGTTTGCGGACCACAAGGCGGCCATCACGAGCGTCCAATTCGCGCCCGACTCGAGCTACTTGGCGACGGCATCCATGGACCGCGCGCTCAAGTTTTACAGATAAATCTTTCTCCATAGTCCAGGCCGAAGCCGTCGGCGCTCTGACTCTCCCTCAGGCTCGAAGCAGCCACCAATGAGAAATGCATCCGAGGGGACAGAAGATGGTGAGACCCGACGAGGCTTAAATACATGTGCTATTTGATACGGAATCGTTGAAGCCTTCGTAGGATCCCTCAACGGTAGCCGCTGGTGGGTCGAGACGGCGGTCGAGAGGATGACGACGACGACGCCGCCGCGACAGACGAGGGGCGAGGCAGTGCGCGCGGCAAGTAGCCCTGCAGCACGTCGGCGTGTTCCTGCAGCAGCCGCTGCTTAGCCTGCTCGATGACCTGGCGGCGGTACTCGTCCTCTCTGTCCTGCAGCTCGCGGTCGCGCTGCTCGCGCTGGAGCTCTTCGTGCAGCATTTGCTGCTTGATGGCGTTGTGGCGCGCGATCTCTTCTTTGTACTCGTCCTTCTGGCGGCGCTTGAACGCTGCCATCTCCATCTCGCGCCGCGCCTCGGACTGGAACTTCTTCTTGAGCGCCTCGTTGAACGCGTCCTCCTCGGCCTGCTGGCGCGCGACCAGCTCCTGCTTGAGCCGCAGCTGCACAGTGTTGCTCTGCATCATCTCGTCCTTGGCGCGCAGCTTGGCCGCGAGCTTGGCCTCTTCCTGCTGCCTCTTCTTCTGAAGCAGCTCCTCGCCCCAGAGCTCGTCGCGCAGTTGCTCGACCTCCTGCTCTTCGCGCATCTTGGCGCGGATCTCGGCCTCCACCATGCGGAACCGCGCGTCGTCCTCGGCCTTTTTCTGGTCGTTTGCGGCCCTGACGCCGGCCTCGCGCGACTCGACCTGGCGGCGATACGCGGCGATGCGCTCTTCCTCGCGGCGCTCGGCCTCGACCTTGAGCTGCAGCGCGCGCTCGCGGTCGGTCTGCGAGCGGCGGATCATGTCGCGCGTGGCGCCGCGGTGGCTCTCTCTCCGCGCGATCTCGTCGGCGTCCTCGAGCTCGATCTTGTGGATGAGCTGCTCGATTTGGAGCCGCTCGCGCTCGGCCTCGACTTCGGCCTCACGGCGCAGCTCTTGGCGCTGGATCATCTGGTGCTGCAGCACGCTCTTGGCGTGGACCGCGTCGGCGCGCTTGGCGAGCTCTCGGTTCTGCGCGTCCACGAGCGCGCGCTGGCGGTCGTACTCCATCTGCTGCTCCATCGCGAGCTCGCGCGTCCGGTCCACCGCCTGGAGCGTCTCCTTTTCCACTTGCTGCACGGCGCGCTCCTTGTTCATGTACGCCGTCTTGAGCAGCGCCTCGAGCTCGCGCAGCTCCTCACTCGCCTCGCAAATGCGCTGGATCTCGCGCTCTTTCTGCTCGGTGGCCTTTTTCGACTTCTCCATCACGTGCGCCAGCTGCTCGTTCTGCTTGTGCTCGCGCTGCGCTCGCGCCTGCGCCGCCTGCTGGGCCGCGTGGGTCTCGTCCAGCATGCGCTCGGCCGAGAGCTGTGCGGCCTGGTTCGCGCGCCGCCGCAGACTCACGTTGGCGTCCGACTGGTTCTGCAGCGTTTGCAGCTGATTGCTCTGCGTGAACTTGTGGATCGCCGCCGCGTCCTGCTCCTGGCGGTGCCTGTCCAGCTGCAGCTTGTCCACGGCGCGCGCCGTCATTCGCGTGGACGTTGGGTACGGGAACGACATGAAAGGCGCAGCGTAGCTCCTCCTCGTCTTCGGGTCGGGGTCTCCAGAGGCTGGAGCGACTGCGACAACCGGTGGCGCTTCAGGCTATTGGGGAAGGATCAGTTGGACAAAAGAATAGAGATCGCGCCCAAGGTCGTTCTGGAACAAAGGGATCAGGACCCAATGTGCCATTTCACGTGCCCCTTCCAGGTCGGCTAGTCCAGAATTAGAAAGGCCGCCGTGCAAAGTGTATACTACTTTGTGATCCGGATAGCAAGTATACTTTTATGTGACGTGTGCGAAGATGGCTGCCTGCTGCTTTCCCCTACATGTGCACTAGATATCGGCAAAATGACTCGACACGGAAATCACTCCGGAGACGATCTGCTCCGTCCAAAGCAATCACATTTCCACAGTTTATACTCCAAAGACTATGATGTCCAAAGTAACACTATCCAGAACCACAATCCACAAGACTCTGGATTCAATCAAGAGACGAACGGCTCAGCATTCCTATCCAGAGCCACAATACACAGGGTTCTGGATCCAATGTGGAGATGAACTAGTCTATCGAGAGCAAACCCAGCCTGAAGTACCACAAGCTAAACTATGGATCCCATCCAGACAAATTCTGTTTTGCAGGGCTCTGGAGCCCATCCAGATTTGCGGGGTTGACCTGCGTTCTTCCTAGAGCGATTATCAGTTCAGAATCTCGTTAAATTTATTGGCAATTTCTACACACAGACTATTTCTTCATAGCTCTTGAGAAAAGGAAAATTTGCTCGGCGAGAGCGAGCGATCGCCGGCTTCGATCTGGAATTCGATGAGCGTCGTGGTCACTCGGTACGGCGTGTTCTCTGGTAGAATGCCCCAGGGCGCGCGTCGTTCGCGGCTGCCTCGGTTGTAGTGGTCGTGCAGCTGCTGCTCCACGAGTTCGTAGAGCTGCAGTTCGCGGCGCGAGTGCTCCAGCGTGAGCATGATCTGTTCCAAATCCACAAAACACCAGCGTACGCACTGGAACAGCGACCGGATCTGGTCGAGCGTGTACTGCACCGTCCCATAATCGGACAGACACAGTCTTGCCACAGCGACCGCAAGAGTAGTCTCGCCTTCGGGGACCTGGAGACGATCGCTTTGCAAGACTGGGATGAGCGTATCCACGGGCAGTTGACGAAGTCGAGTCTGCGTCGCCTCGAGCCGAAGCTCGCGTGGAGCATCTTCCGGAATCTGATAAAACAGAGTCGAAAGCAGCAGGAAATGGTACCAGTTGCACAACTTGTGGCCCCAGACAAAAAACTGGCCAGAGAAACTGGCCGCCATCAGGTCAAACGGGGACCCCTCTTCGCTGCTGGCACGAGTACGGCGAGTTGGCGGCTCAACGCCACCGGCCGTCGCCCGTGCTGAAAACGCCGACAGGCTTCGTTCGTGGGGGGCACTCTCTTCTAGAGACGAGTCCGGTTCCTGCGCCTTCTCTTCCGACTCGGGTTCAGCGACCATCACTTGAGCACGCAACGAGGGCGACGCCAGCAGCACGTGCCAGTCGTTAAAAACTTCCTTCGAGTGCGAGTACCGCACCGCCACGTCTTCTTGCAGCAGCTGGCCTTCCGGTGATAGCTTGTACACGAGCGTCAAGTTCCCGCGCAGACAGAAGGAAGGCTCCAGTCCCGGGCGGAACTCACACTCGTTGGCGTCGGCTGGTGTCCCCGTCCGGACGACCCGCCAGCTGATGAGTGGGCTGCGTCGCACCTCGAGTCGAACTTGGAACTCGAACGGGCCGAACGAGAACAGCGTCGTGGGATGTACATAGGCGTCCATGCCGGAGACCTCGACGTCCTGGATGCGCACCACGGGATTCCACGCGACAAACTGGTGGTGGAAGTCCGTCAGACTCATCGGTTGGCACACGCCATCCACTTCTGACCCCACAAACGGCCGCCGGTAGGTCCAAAAGAGCCACAATTCGAGCGCAAACGTGAGCTTGTGCCAGGTCTCCATGCGCCGCACGTGGTTGATCATCACGAGCACCACGCGCGCCAGCACGTCTGCGTCCTCGATCGCCGCGAGCCGGTGGAGCGGCATCAAGTCCATCGCGTTGCGATAGTCGGCCATTGAGAGCTTCATGAGCAGCTGAAGCAGAAAGTTGATGACGATGGCTCGCTTGCTCTCAGACCGCAAGCTGGTGCAGCAGAGCAGCACCTCCATCCACTCGACCACCGACCGAATCGCTTTGGCGCGCACGATCAGCGCCGCGTACAGGAGATGATCCTCCATGCAAAACCACTTGCACAGGCTCGTGACGGTCGCAGCGTTCGACTCGTTTAGACCGGAGGTCTTGCCAGAGTACAAAAACTCGATGAACGTGGCCACCCCATCGGCGCTGGCGCCCACCAGCTCCACGGCAAACGCGTTGGGCGCAGCACGAGTCGAGTCAGGCAACGATGACCGATCGGATGGACTGGATCCTATGGGCGAGTTGGTAAGTTTGGAGAGCGATCCACGCAGAGACACTGTCTGGCTCGTGGTAAATGGCATTTTGGGTGCCAGTGCAATTCGTGGGACCGGTCGAGGTCGAGGCCGCAGAGCTGACGCGGTGGTCAGCGTGCTGCCGTAGTTTTCCTTCCCCGGGCTGATTTCGTCCAGAGCATAGAGCCTTTCCAGTGTCGATCGCGGTCGGAGGTCACCGTGATCGCTGCGTTCAGAGGGTTCTGCTTTCTGGTGAGCAACGCAGCACACTTGGGGAAATCGTGGTGAGCGCGGAGAGCTGGTTGATAGCGCCACGCGGTCCGAGAGCTGCTGCCGCGGAAGCAATGGGCACTGTCCAGAGCGACTTGAATTCCGCACCGCCGACATCGGATTTCGCGGCTTGAGCGCGAACTGCTTGTCTCTGGACTCGAATTCGTTCACGCCGTCAACTGATCCACCTGTTGGCAGGGCTGGCACGCCAGTCATAGCGACCAGCGAGAGAGTATTCGATTCGTGGTCGTCGTCACCTCCTCCGGCCAAGTATGCAACCGCAGTCTGCTCGCGCAATCGCACCACAAATCCGTGCAGAACGCGGCACTTGCGTTTAAGCACGCGCTCGTGCACCGCGAACGCGCAGTCCTGGACGTGCAAGACGATGTCGCGGCCGCGTCGAGTGCGCTTCTGCTTCTGTTTTTTCTTGCTCTCGGTCTGGACGCTAGTGTTGTTGGTACTGCTGCTGTTCTGCGTGTTGAAGCTCGAGCTCCCTGCAGTGGGGGCGCTGCTGCTTTCGGCGGTCGGAGCGCTGCTGCTCTCGTTCGACAGCCGGCGCGATGGCGAGCCCGCGGATGAGCCCGGAGGCCGCTTCTCGTCGCGCGTGATGGTTTCCGTCTTGGACCAGAGCGCGGCCAGCGGCGTGGAGCTCACCACAAGCGCCATGTATCTATGCGGCCTCTATGCGGTGGATTTGTGAGTGGCGCCCCCGTTGTGCGTGGCGAGCGGCGCCGCGAATGTTCCCCCCGTCGTCACTGCTGACAGGCTCAAGTGCAAGAAACTCATTATGAGAGGACCTAATTCCCACAAGGAGCTCTTCAAACTGGCGACTATGGAAACCGGGCAATCAATTACAAATATAGTCTACCTGAAAGGGTTTCCAGTCAGAAATAGACTTGATTTAATCGAGCCACGGGGCATTGCAATGGCAACATTATCGAAACTTACGAAAATAGACGAAAAGTGATAGTTTGCGTGAGTGATGATCTCTAGTCCAGTTGGTGACGGTCAGGCCTTACAGAAAGTGGGTCCAGCCCAGATTGATATGTGGGACATGCTGTTCAAATCGCCGGATTTCCTCCAGTGGTGTGAAGCGAACCGCGGTCTCCCTTTTCCAAGCCGCAGTCTATATTTCCAGACCGGCGGTCTAACCTTTTCCAATGGATACCGACGAGTTGATGAGCGCGGTCCCGGTTCCGCTTGATCCTGAACCGGATGTCAGCCAACTTGAAGCGGCCGATGTGGACACAGCGATCAACGCAGGTGTGGACGATGTGAATGGAGGATCCGCGGCCGTGGATCACGTCCACACCCAGCTGAGCGACGTCGACGACACGGACAACGATGTGGTCGGCGTCTCCACTGTGGACGACAAGAACGAGCCGCAAGCCAAGCTCAATGTGGACGATGACGTAGTCATGGCCGCTGCTGTGGACGAGGGCCGCGCGACCGACGGCCCCAACACCCACGCTGACGTCGCGAGCGTCGACGATGCAGTTGGCACTGTTGGCGTTGAAGTTAGCGCGGAAAACCTCGACGCCAACAAGGGAAACCAAGCTGCCGCTGGCCACGAGAAAGGCGACGAGGTAGACTACGACGAGGACGAGGACGAAGACGAAGATGACGAGGAGGTAGAGGTAGAGGAGCATGGCATGAGGGGCAGTGCGGGGGACATGGCGCTGGTGGCGGCCGGCGTCCACGCGGAGCCGTCACGACGCCAACGCACGAGCAGCAGCGACAGCAGCAGCGGCGCCAACGCCAACGCCAACACCAACGCCAACAAGCGCAGCGTTGGCAGACTGCGCGTGAACGACAAGGGCGAGCCAACGATGATGCTGCCGAGCTTCATCTGGGACTATTTCGTCAAAGAAGCCAACGGCAAGTTCGTAGTGTGCACACTCTGTCCCAGCAACGTGACGCGCTTCGCGTACTCGGGCGGCACCAGCACGATGAACCGACATCTGCGCAAGAAGCACCACAAGTACGCACCCGGAAAGACCGCGGCCGACTACGAGTACCCGCGTGCGTCCAAGCGAGCGCTCGCGGCAGCGTTGGCGAATGCGAATGCGTCAAACGGCGCCGCTGTTGGGGCCAACACGCACGCGACGACCGCCGCGTCCACAGCAACTTCAACTAGGACACCGACTGTTGTAGCAGCTGCGGAGGCCACAGCCAGTTTGAACGCTGTTGCCATGTCACAGACGGCGTCATCTGCATCCGCATCGAGTGGGGCACCGCCGAGTGCGGCTCACCATCACTATACCCACAGCAGTGATGCGCCGACCACGTCGGCATCGATGGCACTTGGGTCTCTGTCGCCCAGCGAGACGACTCGTCGCCAGCTCATCGATCTTCGCAATGCTCGACGACGGGCGACGACCGCCAAGCGACGCAAGATCATCCACGGAATGCTCGACTCGGACCAGTACGCGGCTGGCTCGATGATGACCACGGCGTCCACACCGATCCAGGCGATCCAGTCAACGACGACGACGATGACCGAGTTTGATCCTTCAGGATTTGTGACGTTACACACGCCCAACACCATTGGCATCAACTTGGCGGGAGGGCTGCAGTTTCCTCCTGGCTTTGAGCTCGGCGATGCGGGGGGACTGGATCCAGCCACGCTTGCCGCCGCAGCCAGTGGTGCGGGCGACGTGCGATTGTTTGACTACGCGACGACGTCACTATTATCAGGAGCTGTGGCGAACTCGCTTCTATCGAACACCAACGCTGCTGTCATGGCGCCGCTGTATGCCCCGCGAGGTGGCTTCGGAACTACTGGGCGACGAAATCCTCAGCAGCACAAGCTACTCACACACCGTCTGCTCAAGTATCTAATTGCGCAGTACGAGCCACTGGATGTTTCCCGTATGGGGGCGGAGCTGAGTGCTCTGGTCAGCGGCACGGACTACCCAAGCCACAGCAACACGAGATTTCTGCCCTCAGAGGAGACGCTGAAGCTCGCGCTCGCCAACCTCTACTACTCTCAGCGGGAGATGCTAAAGGAAGTTATCGCGGAAGTCGATGTGCTAAGCTTATCGCTCAACAACTGGAAGTCGGTGTTCGGACAAAATGTGCTGACCGTCAGCGGCCACTGGATTTCGCAAGGATTCAGTCGTCGCGATTGTGTTCTAGAAGTCTACGTGCTCCCACTGGACGAGAGCGTCAACACCATCGCGTTGTTGCGTGACGTCATGGACAAGTGGGATATCCCAGCCAATAAAGTTGCTGCGCTGACAATGCTCAAAAATGGCAAGGAAGAGAAGGCAATTCACGAAGAATATCCTGGGCTGACTGTCGTAAACTGCTTCGTCAGCGTTCTGGACAACGCTGTATCCGCTGGCTTGATGAAGTGTGCGCCACTGATCCGACGATGCCGCAACTACGTGTCGTACTTCATCCAAAACCCAAGCGAATACCAAATCTTCCTCTCTCTTCAACGGAAAGTCGCCGAGGCCAATTTGGGGCTCGGCATCGCTGACCCAAGCTCTGAAGTTCAAGAGACTGGTGAAGATGATTCGTCGGATGGTAAGACTGCCCATGGTCAGTCTGAGTCGCCTAAACTTTCTCCTCATGTCCCCAGCAGTGGCACCACGAATGCAATTCTGAACGGAACGAGCGCAGGTCTTCCATTGCCCGCACTCTCGGTCATCTGCGACTTCGAAGATCGGTGGAACTCAACGAGTGAGATGATCTGTCGTATCGTGGAGCTGGAGCAGATGCTTATGTTGTACAAGAGCAATCTCGAGAGCGATACAAACCCGAACCGACGCCCCATGCAGCTGCGATTCGTTTGCTGCGAGCTGTCTGCAGACGAGTGGGCAAACTTGAAGGAACTTGCGCGGCTGTTGGAGCCTATTGAAGGTGTCGTTCACGTCGCAACAAATTGCGAATATCCAGGGTTGTCGATTATTCTTCCTCTGGTTCACAGCATTCGGAAGCACCTTGATCATGCGGAGCTCTGGATCGGTACCTCACTGGTGTCGGCTGTGCGCAACTCGATTTCTACAGCTCTTGCGGCTGCTCAACCGTTGTGTTCGTGTGGAGCTATGCCTCCGTCGTCGCCGTATTTGTCGTGCCTCCTCGACCCACGCTTCAAGATGTTACCGTTTCTTGAGCAAAGCGAGCGCGATCCACTGATCGACATGTTGAAGGTTTTGCACATGGAGTTGTTCGAGAATGCGGGCAACGTCGATAAAGACACCGGCGCTGACCACGAGAAACGAGCAAAGGCAACGGCAGCAGCAGCAACACTACTTGGCCACTCTAGTGGAGGGAAGAAAGGAGGTATTCTTAATGCGTTTTTCCCCGCCTCCGAGACTCACGAGTCCACCAATGAGCACGACAAGCTGAAGGCCCACGTCCAGCTATACCTGGACTCCCCCTCACTGCCTCCAACTGATGATCGAGAGAACGACCCACTCGACTGGTGGAGTCGGTATGTGCGATCATTCCCTTGGCTAGCGAAGCTTGCGAAGAAGTATTTGTGTATGAGCGCAGTATCCGTGCCTTTCTACGAAGCATTCACCAACTACGGGCAGCTCATGCGCGAGAAAAAAGCTCGTCTGGATATCGAAGTGGCCGCTCAGATTCTCTTCTGCCGAAGTGTGTCCCGGATCCCCGAGATGGAGCGCATGAATGTGTAATAAAGGAAGCACGACGGCTGTTGCACTATGGACAGGAACGAGAAACTTTGGTGTACTGTATCTAACTCGATGGTGTAGGTGCTCGCTTGCCGGCTTCGGCTTCGGCTTCGGCGAGGCCGCACTGGAAGATAAATGCCCACTGTTCGTACTTAGCGTGTCTCACAGCTTCGAGCAAGAGACTACAAGACAAGGCACATCGACAGGTGAGTGGCAGATGCATTAGAAAAAACAACCATAATTTCCATGGGCACGCACCTGAGATCTTGCAGTTTTCCGGTGGCGACAAACGCGTCACGAATCCGCTGAATCATCGTCTCTCGTTCGTCGTCAGGAATGCCCATATCAATACCGTGCAGCTGCGGGAGTTGAGCGTCCAGATCTTTCAAGCAGTGGACAACGCGCTCAAAGCGCCCGCTCACTAGATCTTGCCAGCACAATTTGCTTAGCTGCTCGTCGATGAAGCACGTGTCGTGGTGATTGACATCCACCCACTCGCGCGCGACGCGAACGACGTGCGTGGCGAGTGTCCACTCGTCTTGCTCGATGCACTGGGCTACAAGTTCGGCCGCGCAGGCGTTTCGAAAAGCCAGGTTCGTTGCTTGAGTCGTGTCACGTCCTTGGTCGTCAGTGGTCGCAGCACATTCCTCCAGAATCAACAAAAAGTTGGCGGCGGTGCGCAGCTCGCCGCGCTGGCGGCAGACGTTAAGGAGTTCCATCGGATCGCCAGCTGTGGGGAACAGCACCTTCAAACGAGACGGCTCGCTCTTCCGACCGACATGGGCAACGATCTCGCAATATTCTTCCATGTCTCCCACATGGTCGGCCGACTCGGTGCTCGAGACGGGCTGGAGCAGCTTGGTGGCCTGCTGGAACGTGGCCTTCGAGATGTGCTCGTTAAAACACGCCTCGAGCATCGCGTGGAGGAACAGCTCTTGCGTTGTGGACGACAACGCAAAATGATTCCGTCGGAGCGATGCGACGATCCGCGCCGCCCACGTGAGCTGCGCGTTCTGGACCAACAGGCTCAACACGGCGTGGAAGAACGGCTGGACGCGGCTGAACACGTCGTAGCACGGCATCGTCAACGCTCCGGGCGGCATGTACACGTCTTGCGAGACGCCGACGAGAAGACCAAACGTGTGCTGCATGCCCACGAGCGTGACGTCCGCGTCAAACCGCAGCATGATGTCTTTCGACGCCGGGTCGTCCACCGTCGTGATGCACCCTCGCAGATTCCGAACGCCCTCGTCCAGCTGCTGCCGCGTCGAGGACGCCGCCACAAACGCCTCCAGATCAATGCCGTACTCCTTCACAACGTGCTCGTACAGTTCCGCGGTGGCCGGTGCCGTGCCGAATTCGATCTCATACGTCTTGGCGCGAAGCGGGTCGTGGCAGGCGAGAAACGTTTGAAGCCGATCCGTGTCTTCCTCGAAGACCTTGGTGTGCGACATGTATACCCCATCGAGAAGAGGCAGCCACATCCTCATCCCGTCAGGCCCGTAGAGACCATACATCAAGCGACACGGTGTTGGCCACGTCTCACAGGCAGCGTGGGGCACGTACAAGCGAGTCATCGTGGTCACGTTGGAGGCGAGCAGACGCTGCGACCGAAGTTCAGGGTCGTAGATGATCACGTCACCGTCAACGTTCAAAAACGCGAACCGTGGCAGCACTTGGTCGGGCTTGTACTGGTCCGGCACTTCCCCTCCCGCGATCAGGTTGACCAGCGACGAGAACCAGCCGCCGCTCTCACTGTCATCGTCCAACGAGTTGGATCGAACCATGTCATCGCGGCTGTGGATATGAAGTGCACGAGGCAGCACCGAGAAATCCACAAGGCCCGCGCCACGCGCCATCGACGACGAAACGGACGAAGCAGACTCGACCACGGACGGTGGTAGTTTGACTTGTCGCTTGAGCGTTAACGTGGCTTGCAAGTCGACGCCCAGCTGAGCGATACTGCCGCTACATTCTACGCCGATGCACCACAGCTCTCGACGCAGCAGACAGAACACGTTCTCTTCCATGTCGTCGCTCTCCATCGCAATCACCATGGCCGTTTCAGCAGTCGAAGCGGCCGATATGGAGTCGGGTTTCGTCTGTAGGCTGTCACGAGGAAAATCGAGTGCAGAGAGAACCGACTGCTCGTCCAAGTGGTTCCGCGGGTACGCGACGACATGGAGCACCTTGTGCTGCTCGCGGAAGCGAGAATAGCTCGCAAGAATCACGTCTTCGTGAATCCACAGTAGTGAGTGGACAAAAATGTCCTGCTCCTCGTGGACATTGCCAAACATGCGCCACTTGCCCGTGGACTGGTTGAGCAGGCAGAAGCCGCGCGTTCCAGCGACGGCGATTTGCTGGCCACTTGTGCTTGCGGCGACGATCCGCAGGGGGCAGCACTTGGCGTCGTACTCGGCGGGTACGCTCCAGGTCTGAGCAGAGACGAGCGCGCACGGATCGTCCAGCGACGGCGACGAGAGCTTGCGGATCGACGCGTCTTCCACAAGAAACAGCTTAGAGGTCTTATTTGTGAGGGGTACGCAGCGCGCAAAGTCGTACTCGGCGAAGGCCAGGCGGCTGGCGTGACGGCGGCGCGATGTGGTGGGATTTTCTGGAAATGTGTCGAATTCGCTGCTCATGCTGCGACGCCCGCCGCGCGGGCTACTGCTCAGCCGACGCAGCTGCGCGAGCTGCACGTACTCATCATCATCTCGTGTGTCGATCGACGCGCCCTGCGCGCGAAAATCCACGAGAGTGTTTAGAATGTGGAGAGGGTTCCACACAGGAAACAGAGCAAAGAGGAGCTTGATGTACTTGTGTCGCGCCATGCTCTTGGACGTGCCTTGGATTGCTTCCCAACCGTCAAACTTGGCGCGTTTCTCAAACTCGAGTAGCGATGGACGTTCTTGGATGTCGCAGTCACCGTATTTTTCCTGCATTCGCAGCGAATATTCTCGGATGCACAGATCCTCTTCTTCCGCGTCCAGAAGCGCAGAGATGCCGTGCTGCTCTAGATACCTCCGTGAGGTCAGAGCGCGGACGGCGAGCGGATGCACAGCTTGCCACTGTAGACGCAAAAAGCTCAGTGTCACGTTCATATCATCTGGCAGACTCTTGACCAGCTGGATGATCTGCTCGAACGGTAAATTTACAACCTCTTCCATGCCATTAATCGCGACCAGGAGATTGCCGCCTTCGATGAGCTGCGAAGCCTCGGCGGGTCCGACACCGCCGTCTTTGCGGCGCGTAAATGAATTGTCACTTCGCACCCACGCACCACAGCGGCCAGGAGCTCCTGACAACGAGAGACACAAGCCATCTTGCTCTTTGAGCAGCTCGACGTCAACACGTTCGAAGAGCTCTTCCACTCGAGGAGCCACGGCTGCTTCGTCTGCTGGAGGTGAGACCACCACGGCTTCGACAGTTTCTGAAGCCACCTCGGGCGGCATTTCGACGTCAAACGACTGGCCACGAGCGACAACCAGCAACGACGTACTCTCTTTGGACCACGCGAGCCGCAGAGTGCCGTTCACACACGCTTCTTTGAGCTGTTCTGCATCGTTGGTTGCCGAACCAGTCGGGCGATCCTGGTTGTGTTGAGGTAGCGACGACATCAAGCGGCAGCCGTCAGCCGAGAACACGGCGAAGCCACGCAACTCGTACCCCACAGCAAGCGCACGCGCGTCCTGAGTCCACGCAAGCGCCGTAACACCGCCTATGTCTTGCACAGTGTATCCCCACGGTGCCATGGTCAGCTCGCGCAAGGGTTCCAGGTGGAACTGGTGCTGGAGAGGCGGTGCAGTTGTTTCAGTTGGGGTGGTGGGCTTTGGGGTTGGCGGTGGGCGTCGAAGCGACAGGCGGAAGAGCGAGACGCCGCCGTCCGACCAGCCGAGTGCGAGTCGCGCACCACTGGCGTCTAGCGCGGCGATTGTGCAGCGCCCAACGCATGCGGACGACGAGCCGCGTTCCGTGTTGACGAGCGAAAGCAGCTGCTCGATCGTGCGCGTCGCCGGCGAGACGAGCATGATGAAGCACTTGCCGCCTTCAAAGGACGCGACCAGCGCGAGTCTCGAGATGTGGGTCGCTGGGTCCGAGGTCGCAGCAGTAAGCGAATAGCACGACGGCGGTGTGGACGATGACGGCTGGTCACCGGTCGAGGCTGACGAGGTTGGCAGTAAATGCGGCAACACATCAACCTTCCAGAGCCCAACCACAGCGCTTTGGTCTCGGCTCTTACTCGGCTCGGCCGCGAGCTGCACGACGCAAATAAAGCCCGTCTCCATGCCGACGAAGAGGTACTTTCCTCCCGGAATCCCACTCATACTCCATGCAACGTCCACTCGATCACGGGGCGTGTCGCCTTGGTTCACCGGATACTCTTCCACAAAGCGGCCGTGAATATTCGCACTGGAGGTCGGTGACAGCGCCGCACTGCCGCTGGGTGTCCGATCGCCCGACGCCTCCTCGCTTAGATGATGGTGGTCTTCTGGAAGACCGTCAAACGTGTAGAACTCGACGAACTGCGAGCCGCGCTCCACGACCGCGAGCCTGTCGCCCGTGATCCATACGGCGTGGATCAGCTGCGAGTCCTCGCAGCCGCCATCGGCCACGCCGCCGACGGGAGGCTCCGCTTGGCGCGTGAGTAGCGCGGCCTCGACGAAGCGACCAGTGCGCTTCACGCTTGTGAGAAGCCGTGGCGCGTGGAAGTGGCGTGACCGTGGGGAGCTCGTCCAGAGCGAAATGCTGCTCGACGTGACTCGCGCCACCACGCGCTGGAGCGGATCCAGCGCGAGCGCGACGTCCTCAATGCGCTCACCGTCCGCAGGGCCCACGCCCAGCGCGTACATGCGCGGCGGTCCGCTGCAAAAGTACATGCTGGGGGAGGGAGGCGGGGCGGACGGGGGAGGAGGACGAAGAAGAGGCCCCCGCTTGATCTGATGTCTACCGTATCGAAGAGCTCACCAGTGCGGCAACGTGGCAAGGATGAGACCCCTACTTGGTGGACCATGGAGATTGCCATATCTTATTCGTGATCATTGATTGGTGGATAGCAGGAGGTAATGGCCAAGGATTGGTGGATAATGAGATTCCGCTGAAGAGCTACGGTGTGGTTGTAGATCTCCAGACGAAAATTGAGGAACAGTGAGGATGTGGCAGGCTCTGCGATCGTCGATGGCGCGCCACGCGCAGCCGCAGCGCCTGGGCAACGCCGCGCCTGCAGTACGCTGGTTGGCGACCAAGTCAGAGGCGGAGCTCGCGATGCAGAGCTCGCTCACGGCGCAGCTTGAGGCCTCGCACGTCAAAGTGGTCGACGTTTCCGGTGGTTGCGGCTCCATGTACGACGTCGAGGTCGTGTCGCCGCAGTTTGTCGGCCTCACGCGCGTCAAGCAGCACCGACTTGTGACCGAGGTGCGTTAGTGTCTCGATAGGCTCTACTGTAGTGGTGCGTGTCGGTGGCCTAACATGTTGAATGGCGATGCAGGCACTCAAGGCCGAGATCAAGGACATGCACGGCCTCACGATCCGCACGCTGACGCCCGACCAGTTTGCAGTGAAGCAATAAGAAAAAGGCTTGGACTAGAAGATGCCAGCACAGATGGGAAAAAAAGAGTGAGCGAAAAGACGAATGTATCAAGAAAGAGAGAACGAAGGAGAACGAGGCTCCACCGTGTGCAACTACCCGCTTCTCTCTGCTGTCTCACATATCTACGAGTGGTGCGCGTACTTGGCGATGCCCTGTTCGCTGATGACGCAGATGTGGTCCAGGTCTCGGAAGATCTCGTTGTAGTCGAGGCAGTAGCCGACCACAAACTTGTCAGGGATGGAGAAGCCCACGTAGTCGGCCTTGAAGCCGCAGCTCGCCGGGTTGCGCTTCTCGAGCAGACTCGCGACCTTGACCGACGCCGGCTCGAACTGCTGCAGGTACGGGATGAGCTTGGACATGGTCTTGCCCGTGTCGATGATGTCCTCAACCAGCAGCAGGTCTTTGCCCCTGAACTTGGCGGCGTCGGCGCCCGAGATCTGCACGTTGCCCGTGCTCTGCGTGCCGTCGTAGCTTTTGACCTTGATGAAGTCGAACGTGAACGGCACGTAGTCGCACTTGTTGTACTTGTGGAAGAGGCGCAGCTTCTCGACCAGGTTGTGGAAGAATGCGCTGCCGCCCTTGAGCACGCAGAGCAGGTGGATGGTCTTGCCTTCGTAGTCATAGCGGATGTCCTGCGCGATCTTCTCCACGCGGTCCAAGATCAGACCCGTGGGGATGAGCACCGACTCGACATCGTCCTTGTAGTGGTGCGGCACGAGGAAGTGCGCCTTGTCGAAGGTCGCGTCGTCCGCGAGCACGATGCCGCGGCGCGGGTCGGCGTTCGACTGTACATACAGCGGAACCAGGTCAGACGGTAGGCTTTAGATGACCCAGAGGGGTAGCGTATGCACACGTACAGCCATAGCTGCGAGGGAGGCGTTGATGAACAAGAAGAGGAAGTCGCGCGAGAGGTGAGTCACCTGCTTACGAATGCGAATTGAGTAGCTCCGTGTGAGACTGGCTGG
The DNA here is from genome assembly GCA_023336445.1 of Pythium dissimile. Classification (NCBI taxonomy): domain Eukaryota; phylum Oomycota; class Peronosporomycetes; order Pythiales; family Pythiaceae; genus Pythium; species Pythium dissimile. The sequence goes on from JAADWZ010000473.1 coordinate 22,866, forward strand.
CTGATGCAGGACGCGAAGAGTGGCACCTCGCTTCCTCTATAAACCGTTCTTCTGTGGGGAAGAGGACAAATTATCTTCTATCAGAGGTACTGATTTTTCCAGTTGATGAACCGGTTTAATATACGTTCTCACCGGACTTGAAAGAGCGAGTTTGTGCTCTGTTCATTAGATATCACAGGTAATTAGTCAATAGATTGCGGTGACTCACAATTTTACTGTCTCATTTCCATCGAGTAGCTAGCTAGCTCGTCGCCCCTGGCGGATGGCGTCGCCTCGCTCGGACGCGACGGCGGTATTAGAGATCGATCCGCTGATGGAAAACCTTGAGGCAGCCGCTGACGAGCCGGCGTCACCGACAACCGCGGACCGCGGACCACGGCCGAGCGTGGTGGCACTGCTGGTCGTGGGGCTCGTCGGCCCGCTGCTGCTGCGCGTGGGCCAAGTCGGCGTCTTTGAGCTCAAGCAGGAGCCGCGCGCCGCTCGCTCGGTGCAGCAGGGAACCGTTCTGCCGCCGAACAGCGGGTTTGTCGCGTGCACCAATGCCTCGTCTCACGCGAATTGTGTGCTCCCGCTGCTCCAGCTTGGAGACGTGGGCGGCACCGCGCGCCGACGACTCTACGCGGAGGAGATCTTCCAGGTGGACTGGTCGCAGCACACGACGCTCGCGGACGTGGTCCACCTCGGGAAGCTCCAGCGCGCGTGTATGGCCTTTAAGGAGAGCGTGATCCCGTGGGCGTTCGGGCTCTCGAGCGAGCCCAGCGCTGGGCTTGTGGACCGCACCACCGACCAGGCGGTCATCGACGCGCTGCGCCAGTGCCCAAGCCTCGACGTGTACATCCCGTCCGGACTGCGCGGCGAAGGATACTGCGAAGACGCCGCAGCCTACGCGAAATGTACCGCTCTTCGTCTGAGACTACATGATTACTAATTGGGCTGATTAACCTTTTTTTCTTTTCTTTTTTAATGGCAGACGCCCAGGCACGCCTGCTGCCCAGCTGGGTCTTTGACGAGCACTTTTTTGACGCGACCGTGAACCGCACGGTCTCGTACTTTGAGCTCTGTCCTGTGACGCCTCTGCTGGTGCTCAACCACTTCTGGGACGGGCTGCGTGAGGACCCGGCGTGGCCGGCGACCAAGCCGCTGTTCCTCATGCCCAACATCGAGATGTTTGAGCTGCAGGCACGCCACTACTGGCAGGCGGACGTGGTGCTCTGCAAGACTGTGATCTGCGCCGACTACGTGGCCAAGTGGTTCGCGCAGGAGGGCAATCCGCGGCTCACGCAGGTGCTGTACACGCGCCACACGTCCAGCGACGTGGCGACGACGGCGCTGCTCACGGCGCAGGACGCGCTTGCGTGGGGCGACTGGAGCGAGCCGCACACCTCGAGGAGGAACTTCACGCACCCCAAGTTCATCCACACGGCCGGGTCCAGGTAAGAACTGAGCCACGCCATGTGCGGTATTGATCTGAGACTAAACGAAAATCTTGACCCAGCACGCAGAAGGGGACCTCGCGCGTGCTGGAGTGCTGGCTCTCGCGGCCGGACCTGCCGCGCGCGGACGTGTACATGAGCCGGGCGCTGTACGATCGCTTGTTCCGCGAGCGCTACGACGCGTTCATCGCCAGCCCACGCAACACCAACCTCCACCTCCACCTGGGCACGTTGGACGCGAGCGCGTTCAGCGCCACGATGGCGGACGCCACGTTCTTCCTGTGCACAAGTCGCATGGAAGGCTACGGCCACTACATCAACCAGGCGCGCGCGGCCGGCGGGCTGGTGCTCACGCCCGACGTGCCGCCGATGAACGAGCTCGTCACGGCCTCGTCGGGCGTGCTCATCAACGCGAGTCGCATGACGCTCGCGCAGCACTTTCTCGGCGGTGCGTCGACGCACCGGCTCGGGCTGCGCAACGTGACCGGCTTCGTCTCGCGGTTCAGCGGCGGCGACCTGTGCGCCGCCGTGGACTCGGTCGTGCGCGCGCTGAACACCACGCAGCGGCAGCAGATGGCGCACCGCGCGCGCCAGCAGTACCTGTACGACACGGCGTTCTTCGCCTGGAAGATGCGGGTGCTGCGAGAGGCGCTGCGCCCCGCGGGCCGGGCAGGGCCACCCCATTGACTAGTGGACGGGTAATAGAAAGAGATGGGTACATTGTGTCACACGTCGCAGATTTTGGTTTTGGTTTTTGGTATGCTGGGCCATTGACGGTCTCCGTTGCTCTGTCCATGGCGTGCAATTGCAGCGGTATTCAGGACACGTCCTATTTCCTTCCCTCCACTCGAGTGGCCGACATGTATTGCTGCCGTTGCCGTTGCCTTGGTGGGCTTCTCCTGGTCAGCGCCAGTGTCCTTCTCGACGCCGCGCAAACTGTTCCCCGACGAGAAGCTGCCCGAGGCCGCAGTGATCGCCACCCTAGTCTCGTTGTCCTCCGGCCAGCATTCCGAAGAGAACTTCTCTGGAATTGC
>JAADWZ010000474.1:0-25160 GCA_023336445.1 Pythium dissimile
GCACTGTGGTATATTCCCCGAATTTACAAAAGAAAAGTTTTGAAAACTACCCCATGGTATATTTTTCGCATATAATTGGAGCATAATGTCATAAATGGTATACTGACCGCATATATTTTGGGACTGGTATATTTCCCGGATAAAAATTGCGAAATGGTATACTGAGCGCAGAGCCCCTTGATTCAGATAAAAAGACACCGTTGAATTCAGAACAGAAAAACAATTTTCTCTATGTCAAAACCTGAAAATTGGTTTTTGGTAAAGAAAATAGAGGTGCTGCTGGAAAAATAGCGCAGTTTGGGTTGTAGACCACATTCAGATACGGACAAATGCTCTTTTTGTAGCTGAAATAGGGCTCTACGTCGTCGTATCATTGGTTCCAAATCCTCCAGAAGTCACATAAGTCTGCTTTTGTTTCCCGTCGTCTGAAATCATGACGTTGAGGATCCCGTATTCGCAGTCTCACCAGAAGCTGATTCCTGGTGTTTAGGAATTCGAATTCTTCGTCGCCGCCGCGTTCGTGTGCGTGCTCCTAATCTAACTCGCTGATTCGCTAAGGGCCTGGCTCTGCCTTGGGGGAGCGAGCCACCGCGGTGTCAGAGCAACTCACAGCAGCACCACTGACTGGCTCGGCCAGCGTTTCTCTGGGCAGCGGACGCCACATTTCCATCTCGCGGCGCACATTCTGCGGGCACTTGGTGCATTGCGACGCGAGATGGTTCCACATGCTGCGGAGCTCACGTCGAGCCAAGCGGATGGTCTCGATCGACTCCTCTTCTCCCTTGCGGAGCGTGTGGTCCTGATGGATGTGGGCGCCACACAGCGCACACACCACGTCCATCGCGTTTAGCGTCGTGGTCGACAAGTGCGGGGAACTCTGCGTGTCGTCGTGACTTGAATGCGCGTGCGTGAAAAACTGCCAGATCGGATGCTTGGGCGTGGCGTTGGTTCGCCAGGCTTCGATCTTGGCCTTGAGCATGGGGGCGTCGCCGCGCAGCAGCTCTTGGTGGTGACGAATTTCTTGCGGAGACGCGTGATGGCCATGAGGTGCATGTGGGTCAACGTGACGCGACACATCGTGGTGCTGGTCGACAGTGGTGATGGCAGGCATCATCTCCAAAATCTCGTGCTCCATGATGTCCGGGTTCACTGGCCGAGTCGGGCCATTCAGCGGTTCCATCCTGAGCAGTAAAGGGAGCCCTTCCTGTGTGTGTTCAATTCAATTACTGAATGGTAAAGCTCACGAAGTACGCTCGTGGGCTGGGAACTGACAGTTGTGCTGCCGACCTGGTCCCACATTCTGGGGCAGTAGCATCAAAATAACTGTGGGGTGGGATGGACCGGATGTGGGCGTCGCAGAATTGTTCCGCTCGCCCCCTCAATGGACCAGTACATGGCACACCATCGCCGGCCATGACTCCGCCCATCCAAGCGACCTCTTCTACGTCAAGCGGGGATGTTGACTCGCGGGTGCTCATGCCGAGTCGTCTTATGTCGGCGGCGCCAGCCATCAGAGTACCGACAGTCCTAACGGCCCCCCTTGCCTCCACGTCGCCTCTGATTGGAGCGGTGTCGACTCCCGTCGGCGACTGGAAACCCGAGAGAAGCCTGTCCCCTCGCGCGGCTCCGAATGTGGGGTTCTCTCCTCGAGCATCCACGGCGTTGCAGCCGACTTTGGCCGTAACGACCACCGTGGGATTTTGACCACGTGCTACATGCGCAAAGTGCATCGATCCCGCGGCGGGTCAGCTATGGAGGCTCCCCATATACTGGTCAGCTCATTACCCAACTGCCTCCGTCGCTGCCATCGGAAAAAGGCGCTACACCCTTCATGTCCTCTGCAGCGACCACGGGCAGCGTGTATCACGTGATGACGGCGCGGAAGAACGCGGAGGAGACAGCCGAGCAGCTGACGCGACCCCACTTTCGTGCCCAGGAAGAGAAGGTGCCGCGCGAAGTGCAGCAGATGCAGCAGCAACTGGTGCTGCTGCTCCAGCGCGTCCAAGCGCTGCTGCTGCCGCGCGGCGCGCTGGTCAACAACGAACTGTCGCTCACGTTGCACTCGGACTTTGATCGCCTCGCGTCGGCTCTGCTCAGCCGCGTCCTTTTGTCGTTAAGCGTCGAGTGCCTGCTACATGTGAACACCAGCACAGCATCCATATCGCATCGTCAGCTCGTCAGCCCTCTGATGTCGGTGCTTAGAGCCGACACGAGATCCAATCGCACCTGTCGCTTGTCCCTCTGATAGCAAACCGATTCGACGCGGCGAGATTGGATCAACCGGCGTTGTTGTTTTTTTGCGTTTCAGCCACAGTCGCATCACACGACTATCCGTCAGGTGTTGTCCCTCTCCAGATCGCCACCATCAGCCAGCACATACATTCAAAAGTTGCAACTACTCTCGGCTTCGCGGAGTCTTCACATCGCGGCGCTGCGCCATTCGAGACGCATGCGGTGTCGCGGACAGCGGACGTCGCTGTCCTTTGGGAGTCGTCGTCGTACAGCCATAACTTTCGTGGCTGGCACCAGCGCTCGAATCAGAGACCGTGCAGATGCTCCGAGCAGACGCGCGAGTCGGAAGTGAGTCGGCGCATCAGAGACATGAAAGAAGAAGAAAAAACATCACGCTGCGATTGCAGGCGCTGCACGTCCATCAAGAGCATATCAAGCGTGGACTGGAGGATACACTGCAAAGCGTACGTGTGTGAAACTCAGAAGTAGCGAATCGTGGTACCGGTAGTTGCTCCAATTAATGTGTAAATTGTCTAGCCGACTGCCAAATGATCGCCACCGCCGCGTTCCAAGTTCGCGCGTCCGGCGCTACCATTCGCACGGATAGCGAGCCCGCGCATTGAGCCTTTCGCGAGTCTGACGGCGACCGAGAATGCTGCGTAGCTCTTCAGTACCTATCACATTGTTTTAGTTTTTTTTTCGCTCTACATGGCTACATCATGATACCGATCTATACCGGTTTGCATGCAGATTTCGAACAGTTTTAGGCGCCAATGCGGATAGGCACCAAAATGGAGAGATCCCAGCGGCGGCTGGCGTTCTTCCTCTCGGCGCTGCGCTGCCCTGCGTTCTTATCACCATCGGAGGAGCGCGTCGCATCGCCCGCGTATCGCAGCACGCTGCTGCTGTGGCTCTACGCACTGTACAGGCGCCCGGCGCTGCTCCACGCCAGCGAGGACCAGTGGGCCAAGGAGGAGCCGACGCGCGAGCAGTTAGTGCGCTGGCTGGTGCTGGTGCTGGGTGTCAGTGACGCTAGCGATTGTTCCGAGCTGCTGGAGGCTGATGGATTGCAACTACGAGCGTTGAACCAGCTTGTGGTCGTGGTCGAAACGGTCCACGGACGCGTATCCGTCGAGGTGAGCGATGGCGAGAAAGGCGGATGATCGGTGGGCACGGGAGCTTGATGTGAGCATCAACATGTCAGAAGGACGGCAGTGATGTGGTTGTCCAGGAGGCGAATGGGTTCATTGCGGAGCTTGCAGCACATCAGGTGCTGTAGGAAGCTATGCGCGTGATTGATGGAGCGGTTTCTGAAACGGGTTGTAATAATCAGGACGAGGTGTTCGACGACCGGTGCGAGATCTTCCCCATGAGCATCCAGATGATGGCGAACGAGCTGCGTCGCGGCAGCAGCCACTCTGAGCTCACGAGACTGTTCGAGGACGACCTTAACACACTCAGCAGGGTTTGTTAAACCCCACCGCTCTCATTTCAAGAGGCATCTGGTGTCGAACTTCCCTGACGTTCGTATGATACAAACAGCAACTGGACGCTCTTGATGGGCGCATTGCCACCACGAAGGAACGCCTCCAGGCACTGAAGACAGCGCCACTCGACTCGATTGACGAGGTATCCAAGGATTCCAAGGTATGTGCAAGTAGCAGTGGCATTGAGCTGGGAACTCACTGCCCGAGACAAGCTGCTGATGGTTTGTGGGGATTTGGCAGGCGCTTAGCGAAGAGCTCGGCCGATATCTGATCGATTGTGTCGGTCTCGTGGAGCGGTTCGGCAAAGCTGTGAAAGCCCATCTTTGTGTCTTTAACTTGTTTCTCACCCGCTGTCTTGCATGCGTAGTGTCACCTCCATGTTCAAGAACGACTTGGCGCCATGGATGACCCCCCCGAAACCGAATCTTGTCGGCGTCGGCCAGGCCGCCGCCTCGGCCTACGAGAGCATCGACCACGTTCTCCGTTTTCTCGAGAACACCCAGGTTCGAATCAGCGAAAACTGACGATACTCTACTCGTCAACCTTACTGACGAAGTTTGTTTTGGGGGTCCATGCAGTCATTTACCGTCGCCGGACGAGACACCAAGCAGGTGCAGACCACGCTGGACGTCGCGAAAGAGTGCGTTTTGATGGAACTTTCGGAGAATGCTTTGCCAATCAGCGCCTTGATTGACGATTGACGATTGACGATGGTCGTGGGCTTGATCAGTTGCCAAGAGCTCGTGGATCGCATATCGCCCGGACTGCGCGACCAACTGCATACGCTCGAGATGGCACTCTCCACACACAGGATGGACTCCTAAGGTCGACAGCTAATGCATCAAATCCTGCGGTATTGATTGCATCAGTATCAGTGTTTCTGATTCGTTAAAAGTTGTTCAATCACCTCATTTGATTGGTTAAATCATCTAGTCTCTGGGAAAAGAAATAAAAAAGCGTCTTTATCGCGAGGAGCTCCACACAGCGAGGAGCTCCCGGCCTCGTTTCTCAAGCCACACCACACCCACACATCCCCCCGCTATCGCCGCTTGTTGAAGCTTCCGGCCCCCACGTCCTCACGATGCTGCGCGTGAGCCTCAGTCCGGAGCACATGAACGGGAACGCGACCATAGAGGCGCTAGACGCGCGGCCGCCGCGGCTCGCCGTGCCGGGCATCCAGAACCTGGGCAACACGTGCTTCTTCAACGCGATTCTCCAGTCGCTCGCGGCCACCGACAGCTTCCGCGGGTACCTGGCGCAGGTGCTCGCGCAGTCGCAGCAGCGCCGCCACTTTGTGCCGTTCACCAAGGCGCTCGCCGACTGCCTCACCAGTGCGTTGGCTTTTGTACAGAGTGGGAGATGCGTCACGCTCATGGACTGTTGACGGGTACTGTAGATCTCTCGCCCGTAGGAGAGCACGAGTCTTGCTCGACGGTGGTGCCCAAGGACCTCAACCGCGCGCTCTGCAGCAAACTCGTTTCGTTTCGAGGCAACAAGCAGCAAGTGCGTCTCGTGTCTTAGTGGCTCTGTAACCATGACGGTCGAATGCTGACGTGGTCGACATGTTTACAGGACTCGCAAGAGCTGCTTCAGTTCCTGATCAACATGGTCAACGACGAGCAGAAGGAGTGCGCGCGCAGTGACGGCGGGCTGAAAGACTTCTTCTCCAGTCTCGGTTTTGGCTCGATCACCGAGAGCGCCAGCAGCACGGCCAGCAGCGCCACCACGGGCTCTCTGTTTGGCGGCTCGATCAGCGACATTTGCTTTGAAGAATCCATGGAAGAGTGCCGCTGGAACCCGCTGTACGGACTGCAAGTGGATTTGCTGCAGTGCTCCAAGTGCGGGCTGCATCGGCCAATGACCAACCGCCGGTTCCTCGACGTGTCGCTGTCGTTTGGAGACGACGTGACGTCCGGAAGCCGGAAGTACGAGACCTTGTGGGACTGTCTGACTCGGTACACGTCCCCGGAGGTCATCTCGGGGGTCGAGTGTAGCTACTGCACGGCCACGCAAGAGCTCCGACTCAAGCAGCGCGAGTGCGACGCGCTGCAGCGGCGGCTGGACGCCGACCCAAGAGCGTGCGACGTCGAGACCGAGCTCACGCTCCACCAACTCAAAGAAGACGTGTATCGGCTGGACGCAATGGTGTCAAAAGTGGACGAGATCTTCCAGATTGATGTCTCGGACGAGCGCTGCCGCGCGCTCCACAACTGCTACAAGCGGCTGCAGTTTTCGCGGTGCCCGGACGTGTTCTGCTTCCACTTCAACCGCAAAGTGTTCCACGCGCGCAGCGGCAACATGCGCAAGCTGGACGCCCACGTTGTGTTCCCCATCGAGCTCGACATGAGCCCGTTCTGTCGCTTTGAGCAATCAGCGAACGGCGTGGCGCGCGGCTCGACGACCAACGGCCACCACTTCTTCAGCCACGCGAATGGGTATGGCAATGGAAACGGAAAGCACCACCGCCACGGGAAGAGTCACCGCCCGCATGCAGTACCCAGTGGCGTCTCGCTGAGCGACCGTCGGTACATGGTGTACGAGCTGGTGGCCGTCGTGCTGCACCACGGAAACGATCGGTACGGCCACTTCACGGCGTTCCGGCGCGTGCGCCGCTCGGCGCAGTGGTTCTTCATCTCGGACAATAACGTGCGAGAGGCCACAGAGGACGAGGTGCTCGCCAGCTGCGCGTACATGCTCTTTTACGAACGGAAACACCGCTCACACTCCGCGAGCAGCTCCTCGAGCTCCAGTCCGAACGGGTTCACGACAAAGGGACTGGCGTCAACCTCTCTCAACGGCCTTTCGAACGGAGTGGGCACTCCATTCGGTGACAGCGAGCTGGACGAGGACGACGCTGATGAAGAGGCGGCGCTCGCGAGAGTCCCCGACGAAAGGGTCAGCCGCCATTGTAATCGATAGTAATATTCGGTTCGCCCCATGAACTTCGTGTGTGAAAACTCACTTGATTTAATATTAAGAAAATGTTGACTGAGTTTGACGCGATAGGTGAGAATTTGGGGGGGACCTGACATTTGCAAGGAAGGATGCTATCCTCTCTTTGTCGGACAAGCGCACTCCAAAATCCCCAAGCACTTCGACGGAACGTTTCTTTTCTGGTGCATGTACGCGTGCATGGCGAGCTTCGCGTCGCCTAGTCAAATCCGTACTCCTGTCTAACCTTCTTGACGACGCCGACCAGGAAGGCGCTGAGATTCCGCACAGAGCGAAGGTCGGCCGTGCCAAACCGCTTGAGCACATCGTTCGCCAAGCCTTCGGACAGTTGGGCGAGCACTTCGTAGCACTTCTCGCTGAGGTCGTTCAGCGACGGCAAGATGCGGCTGTTGACGAGACTCACCAAGTGGTTTTGCACGGACCCGGGCAGTACAGCGACAGCCCGATCGATCGTGGGCTGGGTTGAGAACCGCCCGCCACTAGGAGGCACTCCCTGGGGCTGGTGAGACGAGGAAGCCGCGTGTGTAGAGTTCCTAGTGTGCGCGTGTTCTGGAGCAGCGTGTCCACCATAACCTACAGGGGGGATGGCCATCGAGGGCTGCGCATGGGCGTCGTGGGGGTGATTACCTGCGTGACCAAGAGAATGCGGATAACCCGCAGGAGCATGCCCCGTGTGTGGCACGTGCTGTAGTGCATTTTTGGCGCAGATCTGCTGGTGCTGATGACTCGTGCCAGGTGTGACAGGTGCTGCAGTTGCTGAGCCAAGAGTCGAAACGCGACGGTCGGCGGAAGGGCCACGATCCTGGACGCGGTTGATGATTCCAACCAGGAACCCGTTCATGTTGCCCACTTGGCGAAGATCCGACTCCACAAATTTGTCAATCGCCGTAAGAGCCGTCACTTCTGGAAGATGGTTCAGCCGAGAGAGAACGTTGTCGTTAAGTGCCTCTGGAAGCCGCCTCGCTGCGATCAATCCATCTAGTCGAGACTTCACGCTGATCGGCAGGCGATTGTACACGTCAGATTTCAGGATTTTCCCCTGCACGTCGTCTGTAGCTGAGGTATCGCTCCCTCCCGATCGCCGACGACGAGGGTCTGACGGCTTCCCAGCTGGAGCCGCCACGGCGACTACTTGCTGAGATCCAGCGACCGCTGACGCAGGCATCGGCTGCGCACTACCTTCGCGCGGTGACGCCGATTTGATCTCGCGTCCAAACTCGTCCTTGGCGAGTTTAGCACTTGCATCTGCTTTCACGCCTGCTGTAGCTTTCAGCTTCAGAGATGATGCTGACGGAGCGCTGGGGGTGGTGATCGTTCCTGCTTTGTCCTTCCGAAATGGAATCTTCGCTGAGGACATCCCGCTGCGAGGCACGGGCGGCGCGTACCCGTAGGTGAACAACCCACGGTCAGCTGTCGCATCGTCGACGAAAGCCGACACGGGCTGAAGCGAGCTGACGTGCGGGTTCTCGCTCAGGTATTCGTGATGGAGACGCATGATCAGACCATTCTTATCCCGAATGTCCTTCATGGGCGTCCGCGTGAAACGCGCAACGATCGCGCACTGCGCAAACTCTGGAAGCAGCGCGATGGACGAAAACGCCGCGCGGCTCACTTGGGCGATACGGAATTCGCCCGCCGACTCGAAATCCACCAGACGGTCCCACGCTGAATCCTTGAGCCCTCGATGGTCGGGCTTGCTGGACGAATTGCTGCGTGGACGCTTCGGACTGCGCGTAGATGACGATGACGGCGCGGGTGAGGCGGCAGACGCAACGGTTGCGGCATCCGACAGCTTGCGCTTGCGCGCTGGACTGGTCGCCGCCTCGTTAAGGGTCTTGGAGCCGTCGGAAAAACCCTCGCTTGGGTTCGCCGGGTCGTACTCATCCTGCGCGTGCGTCGTGTCGTGTGGGTCCATGGAGTCGTACTCATTGGCATCGTGCGTCGGATTCGCGGGATCGTACTCGTTCGCGTTGTGGTGCACGTCGTCATCGCCGCTGTCGTCCTCGTCCTCTGGCTGCGCAGCGTCTGCGGCGTTGCCATGGCCGCCGTTGGCACTCTGGTCGTGGTTTTCGTTGTGGTTGTGGTTGTCGTTGTCATTGTCGTGACCGCGGACGTGGTCGTGGACGTGCTGCTCGGCCGCATGTTCGTCGACTCCACTTTCGCGCTGCGTGTCGTCGCCTTGCGGCGGCGCGTCGTTCTCTTCCTCGGCAGCTGCAGGATTTGCGACAAGTTGGTCTGGCTGGACGACCGCAGGGTCTTCCACAGCGACTGGCGACTCCACTTGCTGGTCAGTAGCCTCCGTGGTAGGAACTGGCAGCTCCTCCATTTGTTGATCGGTTGGCTCGGTGTCTGACCCGTGCGTTGGCGCTTGCAGTGGATCCCCCTGCTCGTTCGAAGCCTCCATTAGCTGGTCTAGAACCTCCGTGTTAGGAACGGGCAGCTCTTCCACTTGTTGGTCTATTGGCTCCACTTCTGGCTGGTGCGTTGGCGCTTGCAGCAGCGCCTCCTGCTCGTCCGAAGCCTCGGTCGAGCTACTCTGGTTCTCTTCAACCATCGGGTTCTCGGCTTCCACAGCAGCTGCGGAATCCGGAGAATCGCCATTGTGTAGCGCTAGCGATTCTTCGTCTGCTTCTGGTGGTGGGAAATCCTCTGCGGGATCTGGAGCTGCGGCGGCCGCGGCGTTGGCGTCGTCCACACTCTCCATGTTCTTGCGTTGCTTCGATTTGCTGTGCGAGCGATCCGTTCCATGTGCTCAAAAGCCCGACACTCGCTGAACCTGTCAAAATCGGGACGTATCCCTTATATGATGTGACAGCTGTCTTTACAGACAACTTTTTACGAACTGATTATTTACCTGCCTACCTTTGGCTCGCAACATGGGCCATGGTCCATGTGCTTGAATTTGGACCTTCATTGAACCGTCTTTCTCAGTACTTCCCTTCCCACATACTTGAACCAAGTGTAAAGTTGTGACCAGCCTTCGGACCACCTGAGCGGACGGCAAAACCACCTCGCCCAATCCGACGCATTCGTCTGCAGGTTCCATCCAGCCCAGAATCCCACCCCTCATGACAGTGACAGTTGGGCCGACACCAGCTGCGTGGGTGTTGCGAGTCACTCGCAGATTCAACTTGACGCCCCCGCCGTTGCCCCCCTCTGAGCCACCATGTTTCTCGCACGCCACGCCCCTCGTCGCGCGTTCCGCGCCGCGCAGCAGTCGCGCGCCATGGCCGCTGGCGGCCGCGCGTCGTTCGACTGGAAGGACCCGCTCCTCCTCGACGAGCAGCTCACGGAGGAGGAGCTGCTCATCAAGGTATGTCACGTTGCGCCAGCCCTGCCATTTCTATGATGCACTTTTGTGAGCCACCAGCTAAAATGCAACCACGACATAGAAATCGGCCAATGATTACTGCCAGGGAAAGCTCCTGCCGCGCATTGTCGAGGCCAACCGCCACGCCAAGTTCGACAAGAGCATCATGCGCGAGATGGGCGAGCTCGGCTTTTTAGGCCCGACCATTGAAGGCTACGGCTGCGCAGGCGTGGGCTACGTCTCGTACGGCTTGATCGCGAACGCCGTCGAGCAGGTGGACAGTGCCTACCGCTCGGCGATGAGCGTGCAGTCGTCGCTGGTCATGCACCCGATCAACACGTTCGGATCCGAGGAGCAGAAGGAGAAGTACCTGCCGCGCCTCGCGACTGGCGAACTTATTGGCTGCTTCGGTCTGACCGAGCCAAACCACGGCTCGGATCCTGCGTCGATGGAGACGCGTGCCAAGCTCAAGGGCGGCAAGTACGTCCTCAATGGCTCCAAGAACTGGATCACCAACGCGCCCATCGCTGATGTGTTCCTCATTTGGGCCAAGGACGACGAAGGTGACATTCGCGGTTTCATCTTGGAGAAGGTGCGATGATAATGATGTTACCGCCTGCGTGTGACGACCCCACCAATCACTGACGGTTGGTTTGTTGGTGATGTGTAGGACTTCCCTGGTCTTTCCACCCAGTACATTGACGGCAAGGCCACGCTCATGGCGTCGGCCACCGGCATGATCTTCATGGAGGACGTCGAAGTGCCCAAGGAGAACATGCTCCCTAAAGTGAAGGGTCTCAAGGGCCCGTTTACCTGCCTCAACAGCGCTCGTTACGGCATCTCGTGGGGTGCACTCGGTGCTGCCTGTACGTTCAACATGAGCATTGTCACGCTCACTGGAAGATTGAGTGGTCGACTCAATCCTTCTTTTCATCTCTTGTAGACTCGTGTGTGAACGTGGCACGCCAGTACACGCTCGACCGCAGCCAGTTCGGTGCCCCGCTCGCCGCGAACCAGCTCATCCAGAAGAAGCTCGCCGACGCCGTGACGGAGATCTCGCTTGGACTCCAGGGCTGTCTGCAGGTGGGCCGCCTCTTGGACGAGGGCAAGGCCCCCATCGAGCTCATCTCGCTCGTCAAGCGCAACTCGTGTGGCAAGGCGCTCGAGATTGCGCGCAACGCCCGCGACATGCTGGGCGGCAACGGTCTTTCGGACGAGTACCACATCATCCGTCACGCGGTCAACCTCGAGGCCGTGAACACGTACGAAGGCACGCACGACATCCACGCGCTCATCCTCGGACGCGCCATCACCGACATCCCGTCGTTCGTGCCTCGCATGGCCAAGTAAGCGGATTTGCATCACACACACAGCCGTTTGCGCCAGTTTGGGATAGGAAAGAGAACGAAAATGAACGTGTCTTTTAGATTGTTCCTGTTTTGATTGCGCTGGTCAACGTTGTCGACCTCCTCGTCACACGTCGCAGATTTGACTCCAACTGAAAAAGCGTTTTTTTATAACTCAAACTCACAATGGTGACTCCAAATGTCGTCCACTTATTGGACAAAATTCAAGCCAATCATATCGGCTCCCCTTGAGCTCCCCCTGACTTCAGCGTCGTACGGAGCAAAGCCCCGATCGAAAGCACCTGCCCGTGACCGCGGCGGAACTGGTCTCCGGACGGACGTCTCTGCGGCACCCCAAGCACCCGCGCACGCTCCTCTAGTGTCGCTCATCGCTAAATCAGTGGATAACGCGACCGATCCCGCGATCCCGAGCTCCGTAGCTCTGCCATTGCCGAGAAACTCGCTGTTTGACTTTCAAAGTCGGCACCATGACGCAGAAGCTCACAGATCTCATCAAGAGCGTGCGCCAGTGCAAGACGGCGGCCGAGGAGCGCGCGGTCATCGCCAAGGAGAGTGCGCTGATCCGCACGGCGTTTAAGGACCAGGACAAGCAGCACCGCAGCCGCAATGTGGCCAAGATGTTGTTCATCCACATGCTCGGCTACCCGTCGCACTTTGGCCAGATGGAGTGCGTGAAGCTCATCGCGAGCCCTTACTTTGCCGAGAAACGCATGGGCTATCTGGTATGTATTGCTGTAGTTGGTCCTGCTTGATGGCTCCATGGTGGTGGATTCATTGATTGACGGATGGATGGTTTTTCGCGTGCAGGGTTTGATCCTACTTTTAACTGACCAAGAAGACGTGCTGACGCTCGTCACCAACTCAGTGAAGAAGTGCGTCGCTTTGTTTTCGTCTCGCGTTTGGGATTGGTGCGTTGGCTCTTACCTTGGGGTCTATGTGTCTAAAACAGCGATCTCAACAACCCGAACCACTTCATCGCGGGGCTGGCGCTTACAGCCGTGGGCAACGTCGCCAACGTACGTAGCAGTGGGCTGAGTGTCTCTCTCTCTCTCTCTCTTCAAAGCTGCAAGTCTAACCATTCTACATTGTTCGTTTCGTAATGTAGGCCGATATGGCGCGCGATCTCGTCATGGACATTGACAAACATCTACGGGGAGACAACGACAACCTGCGCAAGAAGGCGGCGCTCGCGGCGGTGCGCGTGTTCCAGCAGGTGCCCGAGTTAGTCGAGGACTTTGCCGAGTCCATCCACGGCTTGCTGCGCACGAAGAACCACGGCGTGTTGCTCACTGGGATCCATCTGATCCGGGAGGTGATCTCGATCGAACCGACCAACCAGCAGTTTTTCAAGGATCTTGTTCCAACGCTGGTGCGCGATCTGCGCAACCTCCTGTCCATGGGGTACTCATCCGAGTACGACGTGGGCGGCATCGTCGACCCGTTCCTGCAGGTCGCGATTCTCAAGTTGCTGCGTCTTCTGGGCACAAGCAACGAAGAAGCCAGCGAAGCTATGAACGACGTGCTCGCGCAGGTCGCGACCAACACGGAGACGGCCAAGAACGCCGGCAACGCGATCCTGTACGAGTGCGTGCTGACCATCATGGCGATCGAAAGCGACAATGGTCTCAAAGTGCTGGCCATCAACATCCTGGGCCGCTTCTTGTTGAACCGAGACAACAACATCCGCTACGTGGCGCTGAATACGCTCTCCAAGGTCATCCACAGCGACGCCGCGGCCGTGCAGCGCCACACGAACACGATCGTCGACTGCTTGAAGGACCCGGACACGTCGATTCGACAACGGGCGTTCGAGCTCGTCCACGCGCTCGCCAACTCGACCAACATCCAGCCGCTCGCGCGCGAAATGCTCAACTATCTCGTCATCGCGCCCAACGAGCAGAAGGCTGCCCTGTGCTCGAAAATTGCAGGTGCGTTGCTCTGAGTATGATCTGGATATTGACACACACGACAAGACGACTGATAGACATGGAATGGCTTGAGATCAGCTGTCGCGGACCAGTACGCTCGCTCGGAGCGCTGGCACATCGATACGTTGATCACGATGCTGTCGATCGCCGGTGCGACGTTGCCGGACGAAAGAATAAGCAATTCGCTCATTTCGCTGATCCAGCGGACGCCCTCGGAGCACGGCTACGTCGTGCACAAGCTCTTTTGGGCGCTGCAAGACGACCTCACGCAGCTGGCGCTGGTTCACGTGGGCATCTGGTGTGTCGGCGAGTACGGAGGATTGCTCCTTGTAGACCCGCCGACCGCGGACGACGGTTCGCTCACGGACAAATCCAAGGTGACCGAGTCGATCGCCGTGGATTTGTTCCGGAAGATCTTGCGCTACCACGCCGCGACGGACATCACCAAGGCGTACGCGCTCAACGCCGTGCTCAAGCTCACGACCCGTTTCGACAGCACCGTGGAGATCCAGAGGCTGCGTCAGCTGATCGCTTCGTTCAACAACTCGATGATTGTGGAGCTGCAGCAGCGCGCGTGCGAGTACACCACGCTGGGCGAGCCTCGGTGGGACTCGCTTCGCCCGGGCATTCTCGCCACCATGCCGACGATCGATCTAACCAAGGTTCGAGCTCGCCAGGCGCGAGTGGATGGTGATGTGATTGCGTTTCATGGCGATCTGATGGACGACATGCCGGAAGCGAGGATGCCGATCGAGCAGCCAAAGCCAGTGGAGGCCGCCAAGAAGCCCGAGCAGAGCCTCCTCGACCTCGATGACATTTTTGGAACCGATTCGAGCCCTGCTCCGGCGGCGGTGCCAAGCGCGCCTGCCGTGCCTTCTCAGTCTGCGTCTGTCGACTTGCTTGCCGATCTCTTCTCGACTGGTCCCACCTCTGCACCGGCACCGACCCCAGCACTAGTAGCTCCAGCCGCATCGGCAGCACCCGATCTATTGGGACTTTTGGACTTTGGCGCGCCGGCAGCTCCTGCACCGCCGCAGAACCCTCAGGTTCGAGCGTACGAGAAGAACGGCTTGACCGTGGATCTCGAACTCTCGAAGGCCAACAAGGAAGACCCGTCGGTGACATTTATCCTGGCGACCATCCGCAACAACAGCCCTGTGGCGCTGTCGAACTTTGTGTTCCTGGCGGCGTTCCCCAAGTACATCAAACTGAAAATGGAGCCACCAAGCGGAGACAGCTTGGCGACCGGCGGCGGATCGATCACTCAGCTGGTCAAGATCCAGAACTCGATGCACGGCGAGGTTCGTGCGCGTCGGTATCTCGATATTTATGGCGTCATGCACTGATCATTTTTCTCTTCTTTGCTAGAAACAAGTGGCGATGCGCCTCAAGGTGGAGTTCCTCGTGAACGGCAACAAGGTGGAGGACATGGTTGCCGTCAACTCGTTCCCTGCAAACTATTAGTGTCGTGGCGAGACGAGGCAGCCAGTGGCGATGCTTGCACCCACTGTAGGTAGCAAGGAACTATCCTGGTTGTTGGCCATCCGTAGGGTTTGCTGTGTTTTGCTTGTATTTTTTTTTTCGAATGGACAATTCGACCTAGATCCAGTATGGCCCGCATCGTTCCGCACTTGTCGTTGGGTCGTCGTTTTAGTTCTTGACCTTCAGCATCGTTCGTCTAAAATGCCAGTACTGCGCGCGAGGGAGATCAATGTCGTTCTCCAACTTGTCGACGAGCTACACATTTCACATGAAGTGTAAGACATACTCCTAGATTGGGTGTAGAGAAGACGGGCCGCTGTATACCAGAGTGGCTGCACCGATAGCGGCTTCGGTGGCCTCGCTTGCGTACAGGTCGACAAGAAGCGCCGCGGCGAACACGCACTCACTGTTGTCGGTGAGAACATCGTTGCACTTGGTCTTGAGCGTCGCGGCAAAGTGGCCTTCGTGCCCACGCATCATGCCGCGAACGTAGTTCCACGGACTCTCATTGTGTGGCGCAGTCGCGATCTTGGCGAATGCGAAGTCAATCTCGCGCTGACGGTCGTCGAGGCCCATCTGCGTTGTGTGTTTGATCACGAAGTAGCGCTGGTTCCACGCAGAGTTGTTGCGGATGTCGCGCTCCAGCAGCTCGTCAATGTACGCGAGCTCGCCGTCCCAGAGGTCGAACGTGCGGATCGCCCACTGGCGATGGGCCCACGCGTGGTAGTTCTTCGAGTCGCCCTCAATGGCATGCGCTGAGAAAGCCTTCTCCTGGCTCCCGTCCTGCAGCAACGTGCAGATCTCGCGGCGGTGGTGCCAGATCTGGTAGTTCTTGGGGTGCTCCAGCGCCATCTCCTCGACAAAGTCGAGCTCTTCGTACAAGTTTGAGTTGAGTGCCTCGAGCGCGCGGCGGCGGAAGTGCCACGCCGTGTAGTTAGCCGGATTCTCTTCGATGACGTCGAGCGTGAGCTTGAGCGTGCGCTCGCTCAGCTCGTTCGAGCGCAGCACGCCGCGGAAGCAATCCATAACGTCGATGACTGCACGAACCAAAACGATTGCGAGCCAGGTTAGCTGCAAGGACAATGCTTCGACTAGTCGGGATACGTACAGCGATCCGGGTACATGATGCGCACGACTGGGTTCGGGCCATCGTCCTGCGGGATCTTGGGCACGTCCGCCCATTCCGGATCATCTCGGTAGCCCATGGCTGTCTTTTGTGCGGATATTCCAAGTGAGCAAGTCGAAGAGCTACGCCAGATTGCTGCAACCTTCAAGCAACATGACATGCTGATGTGGATCAGTGCAGGCAGTATCTCTGCATTAGCACAACGAGCTGCGCGGTCTCTCTCATTACGAACGATTGAGTCTATCTACGCGGAGTTCTCCGTCCTCATACGAAGAGCCCTTTTTT
This sequence comes from Pythium dissimile, assembly GCA_023336445.1. Lineage (NCBI taxonomy): Eukaryota > Oomycota > Peronosporomycetes > Pythiales > Pythiaceae > Pythium > Pythium dissimile. The sequence continues at coordinate 16,170 of JAADWZ010000474.1, forward strand.
CTGTTTGTCTCTATTCGACTTCGTTGATCGAGAGGCATCTGTCTTACTGGGCTTTCAAAAGCGCCTCCTGCATCTCGTTGGCGGTCGTCTTCGCCTGGTCTTGCGAGCGCATCATGTAGCGGTCCGAGGCCCAGCAGAACAAAAAGTACATCGTCCCAAAGGCCACTTGGTCCGTTGCGAGCTCTCCGACTTGGCGGTCCATTCCGGTCTTGCGGCGATACAGCGTGTGGCCAAACCAGCCCGCCTGCAGCAGACTGAACGCGAACGCCACCTTGAACGACATGAGCGGCTTCCACCAGCGGCGCACAAACAGCACAGTGGCGATCACGATCACCATCGAGAGAATCTCGAAACAGGCGGTGAATCCTAGCCCGTGCTCGCTGAAGAACATGCGCTGGAGCTGCACAGCCGCCATGAGCAGCATAAGCCCGGCCATCTTGCCCAGAAAGTTCTTCCACAGGTCGTTGAAGTACACGGTCTTGGCGTAGTGGCGCAGCACTTGCTGCTGAACTTGTTGCTCTGTCGAGCTCGGCGCGGCCTGTGCTCCGCCCATGCCGGTGGCCGGCGTTTTGCGCTGCTGCTGCTTGCGAGCCATTTTCGGGTTGCTTGTCAGTGACAAGTTGGCACCACCAAACCACGTGTATTGTATAGTAATGTATATTCCGAATTAGCCCACGTTTTAGAGGCCAGCTAAAAAACCAACATTCTCACGAATTATGCTGAGTAGTTGAAGTGTAAAAAGTGTTTTTACGCGGTTTTGCTAGCCCGCTGACGTTTGTTTGGCGGTGTGAGCCCCATTCCAACATCCCAACCAAACGGAAGGCTCTGGAAGCAAGCGAGACGACGAATACTAATATGTTGCGCCGTGTACTGCTCTCGCGATCGGTGACGCTGGGCCGCGTGGCGCCGCAGCAGACGCGCAGCGTTTTCCAGACGGGCGTGCGCTTCAACGAAGAGAAACCGGCGGCCGCGACGGCTGCTGCCACTGAAGGCGAGACGGCCGAGGCCGCCGCCGAACCAGAGCTGACCGAGGTCGACGCGCTCAAGAAGGAGGTGGACGAGCTGAAAAGCAAGACCAACGAGCTGAACGACCGTCTGCTGCGTGCGCTCGCGGACGCGGAGAATGTGCGCCGCATCTCACGCGTCGACGTGCAGAACGCGCGCGAGTTTGCGATCTCCAAGTTTGCCAAGAGCCTGCTGGACGTGTCGGACAACCTCAAGCGTGCCCATGAGAGCATCTCGATCGAGGAGCTCCACCCGGACCACACGATGGCCGCGATTAAGACGCTCCACGAAGGCGTCGTGATGACCGACAGCCAGCTGCTCAAGGTCTTCCGCGAGTTTAACATCGTGCCGGTCGGCGCCGTCGGCGACAAGTTCGACCCGAACGTCCACGATGCGCTCTTTGAGTACGAGGATGCCACGAAGGAGGCCGGCACGATCGGCCAGCTCATGAAGGCCGGCTACCTGCTCAACGCGCGCTGCTTGCGCCCTGCGCAGGTCGGCGTCGTGAAGGTCCCCAAGGCGTAAGCAATTAGATAGAAGATGATACCTTACTCCCACATGTGTGTCTCCATCCTCGTGTTGTGGGATCTTTCCCTGTACCGCGAATGCTCGACCCCCTCCTTGCGTGTCCCGACAGAAGCGTTTTGCGGTTGCTTGTGTACTCAACCGTGTAAGGAACCATCAGTTGCGGAAGAACGTGTCGGACGTTGGTGGAGATCAGTGCGGAACTGTTTAGAGACTGGCAATGATAAACGCTCGAGAACCAGACGATGGACACAGAGGTCAACTCATTCGCACCCCAACACTGCAATAACCTCTTCCCTGCTACCTCTTGCAACGCACATTGGCAACTGGTTCGCCACAAGCAGCTCCTGTTGTCCATGCACGCAATGTGCAGTAGCCCATTTCGCCATGAACCCGCAAAGAAACCTTCGTGGATCTCTCAAAATCTTCAACAGCCTCTGTCTGGAGTTGCAAACTGGCCTGACGATGCGATACTCTGCCTCTTGGGCTCTCAATACGAGTCCTTGTCATAGAGCCACGGCGGAACTTGTGTGTGGGCATACGTGTTTTGGCAAGACAGTGTGAACAATTCCACCTGGTACGCAGTCGATGATGCTGGTATGGACTGGGACGATTTGGTCCGACACCAGACGACAAACACCCCAAACCAGCCCTCTCGCGTCGTGCCCTACCTACTACTATCACCTCGATTTCATCATCCGGAAGACAACGTGGTCGCAGCAGACGAGTTGATCCGCAAACTCCCACTTGTTCATTCCTGACACCTGTGCGAGCGCCACTATCGGGTCAAAAGGAGCCGTAAATGCGCTTTCACGCACAGTTGAGTCACTTGGTTCTTGTTCGGTGGTCTTGGTAATCTTAACCGAATGCGCTTGGCGTGGCGAAGCGAGGTCGTTTTCTGCAACCACAGAGTCATGCACATGGGGGGTGCTTGTCGCATCTGGTATGGAGCCAGATATCACCAGCGAGGTGTAGGCCATAACGTTATCAACATCATCTTGTGTCCGAGAACCTTCTTGAGCAGCCGCTAGCGTGACTGGCCCACCAGACATTGCCGCAGATGCACCGCTTGGCCCTGCATGTTCTGCGCTGCCAATTGTGCGTCTACCAACGGCACTCTGCGTTCTCCTGGAGAGCCGTGCGATTGTCCATAATCGATCTCCCACAGAAAGCGCTCGTGTCGGTCGTTCGGTACGGTGCGTAGTGTTGCCGTTGTTCGGTAATAGCTGTCGCGCCGCTTGGTAATCCCTCTGAGTTTGTGAACGCGTCGCGGCAAGCCTAGGAGACGACCGTTGTCGGTCAAAAGAAGCAAGCGCGCGCGATCTACGCTCTCCTGGTCGGCGTCGCTGTCCGAAAAATAGGGAATGTGCGCAGGATCGTCCGACAACGTTTGGTGAACGTGAGACTCTTGAGGAGCTCGACTGGTCGCTACCGAAGCGTGAGGGCCGCTTGCGGTTTCCAAACCACCAGCTAAATACACGCTACGACGACGATTTGCTACAAAAATCAACAGATTCTTATGAGAACATGTACCGAATTCAAGCCGTTTTCCAATTTGGCCAACATACACCGTGGAAGAGTCCCCGCGCCGATTAGCCCTGATGGCGATACCATGGCGCGCGCGCGCTTACATCGGATGTTGCCGCCGTTGCGTGCGTCGCGCGGTAAACCGATAGCTTGCGTGGTCAGCGGCGCTTTTAGACCCGGCCATTTCGTTGTTCGGTTCGAAATGCATAACCTCCATCGTCCTCCAAGGCAGGAAGTATTTTACCACTCGAAAAAATTTCGAAGAATTAACATTTCGGATTCGGTAGACATGCCTTCAGCCATATCGCCTACCGAATGTTATTGTTTACACCGAAGCAGTTCGGTATGTTTAACGTACCTCCTCATTGAGACAGCACAGATTGACTGAGACGAGCATTGTACTGTACGAGTTGTCAGCCGAGTGCAACTGGGTTAGCTGCGGTAATACTAGATTAATTGTTGAATGGTGTTGGACAGCGCTTGGCTGCACCCTCTGGCTGGAGGTAGGTAGGTAGCATGTAGTTTTTTCTCTCTAGTTCCGCTCTGTGACGAAGGCGGTGGAAGTGGGTACGGTGAACCCATGTCGGAATCCGACTCGGATGTGGAAGCCGCTGGAAGCCGCAACGGTGAGGTTCTCAGTCTGAGACCTTCAACCGACAAAAAGTAGCTACACTTCACAGCGCATCCTGAGGATTCAGTTCGTTCAGTTGGTTCAGTGTACAAACTAATAAACACTTTTCTGTCCTCCCCGAGGGCTCCTAAATCGAGTTGCCTCGGGCAGAACTGTCCAGTCTGTAGCGATACAAGAGCGGGTGCAGAGGGTATCACATTCGAATCTCTCTTCACTCCCACCTGGTCATAGATTCACCCACACAAGTCTCATCACCTCTCGTGGCAACAAGGAACCACCCGCAAGCTCTATCGATTGGTTGCGCCGTGTTTCCGCGTGCTTCAGCATGATATACATTCACCAACCACCGATAATTAGTCAGACCCGGCGGCTCTGATTGGTCGGTCCGAGTGAGAAAGAGGTTCAAAGAGATTCAATGTTCTGCCAAAAAGGTCCGATGAATGAAGGAAGCCATCGACTAGAATTGATGATTCTCGTCGACTGAAAGTCTTTCCCAAATATGGTGGTGATTCTTCTAGTTCTTCCAAGCATAGTATTTTGGCCATCAACATTTGCGTTTGGCATTGTCACTTGGGCCCCAAACTCTGGCATGCTGCGTCCGTGAATTGTGAATCTGTGAATCTCGGCTTGAACTGGGCCTGTGAATCTTGGCCCGAATTGGGCCTGAACAGGGACAGAACAGGGACGACCCTCATCTAGGTGAAGGAACTCCCAATATATCGAACGAAAATGAATCCTCCAATCAAGAACGCCAACAGTATCGGAGTGAGAAGGCCGGGGCCTATAATTCATCCAACAGAAGTCTGGTTTGGTCTGAAACACTATGAGTCAAGTACTGTGGTACAGTACAGCCCAAACCCTTGATTCATCATAAAGTTAATCTGATTGGCAGGAAGTTGCAGATCAGTCACTTCCAGAGCAATAAACACTGCGAACTCCAGAACATGATTTTTAGTATACAAGAAACATCCGGCGACTCATAATCTCCCGCCCTGTTAACTTTATAATTCTATATACCTTGCTATACCGATTTCAATTGTAGGAATGCCATTGTGTCTGAGAACTTCCCGTCATCTCCCGCTTTCGTACAATCAGACGACAATCCCGTGTACAGTACAGTACGAAACCCGAGCCCTCTTCCTGATCCTGTTCCAGTGGGTACCCACGGTACTGGTTGCTCTGTGATTCACAGGTCAAGAGGGCATCATGGGAACTTCCACGTGACCTTGTCGCCCACTTTAGACCGGCGCTCGTCCCAAGGTGTCGAGGCATCGGAGCAGTTCACAATCCAACTGCCGTCGGCTCCAGCAGAACCAGCCCTCTTCTACCAAACGGAGTAGAGAATTTGATCGACAGTCCCAACACCCCCCAACAGGCCAACACTTCACACGCTCCCCAACCGCCACACCTCGCTCCGACCGCCATGGCCTACCGCTTGGTCACGGGCGACTTGATCCGCCTGGTGGAGACCCCCCACGAGCGCCAGGCCGAGCAGCTGGCGTCGCTGGGCGGCGTCGCGGGCGTCGCTGACGCACTGGGCGTCGACATCCGCCAGGGGCTGGACAACAACAACACGAACGACCTCAAGAGCCGCGAGGACTTTTTCGGCCGCAACTACGTGGAGCCGCCGCGCGCCAAGGGCATCCTGGAGCTCATGTGGGAGGCGGCGCAGGACATCACCATCATCGCGCTGACCATCGCCGGCGCGATCTCGATCGTGCTCACGTCCACCGTGGGCGACCACAAGGACACGGGCTGGATCGAGGGCACGTGCATCATCGTGGCCGTGCTGATCGTGACCATCGTCGCGGCCGTGAACGACTACCAGAAGGAGAAGCAGTTCCGCGCACTCAACGGCATCAAGGACGACGAGACCATCAAGGTGATCCGCAACGGCGTGCCGGCCGAAGTGAGCAAGTTCAATTTGCTGGTCGGCGACGTTGTGCGCGTGGACCTGGGCGACATCATCCCGGCTGACGGCATCGTCTTTGACCAGAAGGAGCTCAAGCTCGACGAGAGCGCGATGACCGGCGAGACGGACCTGCTGACTAAGAACGCCGAGAACCCGTTCCTGCTCTCGGGCACCAAGGTCATGGAGGGCCTGGGCAAGATGCTCGTGGTGGCCGTGGGCGAGAACTCGCAGGCGGGCATCATCAAGAAGCTCATCAACGGCAAGAGCGCCAAGAAGGCGGCCGAGGAGACCAAGACGCCCGCGCAGGGCGTGGACGGCGAGGAAGTCTATGTGGAGATGGAGACGCCCAAGCAAAACGCCGCGCCCGAGAAGGAGGACTACAGTGACGACAATGAAGAATCCTCGTCCCCGCTGGAAGGCAAACTGTACCACCTCACGGTGCTGATCGGCAAGCTGGGCACGGTCACAGCCATCATCGTGTTTGTCGCGATGAGCATCCGCTACTCGATCAAGGAGTTTGGCGTGGACAAGAACGAGTGGAGCAGCGCGGCCATCAGTGACTACCTCGACTTTTTCATTGTCGGCATCACCGTGCTGGTGGTGGCCATCCCGGAAGGCTTGCCGCTCGCGGTGACCATCGCGCTCGCGTACTCGGTCAAGAAGATGCTCGCCGACAACAACCTCGTGCGCCACTTGGACGCGTGTGAGACCATGGGCAGCGCCACGACCGTGTGCTCGGACAAGACGGGCACGCTCACCACCAACCGCATGACGGTCATGCAGGTGTGGATCGGCGACCAGGAGTTTTCGACCGCCTCGGACGCCGCGGCCGCGCTCTCGGACGCTACCAAGGAGGCCTTTTTGAACGGCGTGTGCGTCAACTCGACCGCCGAGATCCTCCCGCCCAAGCTCGAGGGCGGCCAGCCAGAGCACACGGGCAACAAGACCGAGTGCGCGCTGCTCCAATTCTCGCGCGACTGCGGCGTCGAGTACCCGTCGGTGCGCGAGACCACGGAGGTGGCGCACATGCTCACCTTCAGCAGCGCCAAGAAGCGCATGTCGGTCGTCGTCAAGACTTCGGAGTCGACCTGCCGCGTGTACACCAAGGGCGCCACGGAGATCGTGCTGGCGTTGTGCAACCGTGTCCAGCACGTGGACGGCTCGATCACTGCATTGGAGGCGCCTCGCCGCACGACCATTGGCGCGAATGTGATTGAAAAGTACGCGTCGCAGGGCTACCGCACGCTGTGTCTCTCGTACCGCGACATCAACTCGCCGGCCGAGCAGGTCAGCAAGTGGGACGACGAGGAAGTGGAGAAGGACCTCACTTGTGTGGCGATCGTCGGCATCGAAGACCCGGTGCGCCCCGAAGTGCCGGGCGCCATTGTGGACTGCGCCCACTCGGGCATCACGGTCCGCATGGTCACTGGCGACAACATCACCACGGCGCGCTCGATCGCGGGCAAGTGCGGCATCATCAAGCCGGGCGACGGCTCGCTCGTCATGGAAGGCCTCGAGTTCCGCACACGCGTGCTGGACGCCTCGGGCAACCTGATCCAGTCGGAATTTGACAAGATTTGGCCGATGCTGCGCGTTCTCGCGCGGTCGTCGCCCAAAGACAAGTACACGCTTGTGACCGGGTTGATGCAGACCAACTTGGCGCCGCACGGGCCTCAGGTCGTGGCCGTCACGGGTGACGGCACCAACGACGCGCCTGCTCTCAAGAAGGCGAACGTTGGCTTTGCCATGGGCATTTGCGGCACCTCGGTGGCCAAGGACGCCTCAGACATTATCCTCATGGACGACAACTTCAGCTCGATCGTGAACGCCATCAAGTGGGGCCGCAACGTGTACGACTCGATCTCCAAGTTCCTGCAGTTCCAGCTGACCGTCAACGTGGTTGCTATCACGCTCGCCGTCATCGGCGCGATCTTCCTCGAGCAGTCGCCCCTGACCGCCATCCAGATGCTGTGGGTCAACTTGATCATGGACTCGTTCGCGTCGCTCGCGCTTGCCACGGAGGAGCCCACGCGGTCGCTGCTGGAGCGCAAGCCGTACCCGAAGACGCAGCCGCTGATCTCGAAGAAGATGACCAAGCACATCCTGGGCCAGTCGGTGCTGCAGCTCGTGATCCTGATTGTGCTCGTGTGGTGGGGCGACCAGATCTTTGACGTTCCCTCGGGCCGGTACGAGGACGTGGAAGACCGTGGCGAGGACAAGAAGGACCCGACCGTGCACATGACGATCGTGTTTAACACGTTTGTGTGGTTCCAGCTCTTTAATGAGCTTAACTCGCGCAAGATCCACGACGAGATCAACATCTTCTCGGGCATCACCAAGAACTCGACCTACCTCTATGTCTGCGCCTTCCAGATCGTCATGCAGGTCGTGCTCGTCCAGTGGTCGGGCCGCGTCTTTGGCTGCAAGGGCCTGGATATCACTCAGTGGGTCGTCTGCATTGCGCTCGGAGCGCTCTCGCTCCCAATGGGTCTGATGCTGCGCATGATCTCGGTCAAGGACGCCCCCAACTGGATGGCGATCTGCCGCGAAGGGGAGAACGTCGAGGTGAGCCAGCCTGGCGCGGCCGCCGGCCGTGGCCAGGAGCTCTGGGTCCGCGGTTTCACTCGTCTTCGCGCCCAGATCCGCGTTGTCAAGGCCTTCAAGAAGGGACTTGAGTCGCGCACGCTGCTCAAGGACGGCAGCTCGGCTTAGAGCTGCGTGGAGTGCACAAGAGCTTAGATCTAAAGGGGTATGGATACCTGTGGACGCAGGCGACTGAAGTGTGCGTGCCGATTGGAAATACTACAATAACAACACCTACATTTTACACCAATCCTCCCTCCACTTGTCTTCCACTCTACACTGAAGAGACTACAGCGGTTTCTGGATGCTCAACCCAGGAAGGTAACTGTGCTGCACGCGACCATTGCCCAGCGGAATCGTCGTAGAGCATGCAGAAGCTGCGCTGTCGTTGTGGCCGTTGGAGTTGAACAGTGACCTCCGAGCCGTAGATGTTAATATAATGACCCATTCCTTCTACTATCACTCCAAGCAGCAAACGTGTTCGGATTAGCGAAACTTTTAGTTCGACTTTGTAGGTTTACTACGTTTGAGTGAGGGGAGAGGCCCCAGCGCCGATGCGGCGCAGAAAGACACTTGACACATTGAAAAGGGAGGAACAAGGCGAGCTCAGGGCGTTACCTAGCGACGTCCGGCTTCAGCCGAGCGAGCCTATTCGGCCGTCAGAAGGATCTTGCGCAGCGGCTCGCGACGGATCACTGACCGCAACGACCACGCCTCGAACGAGCCTTCCTTGTCGTCGCCCTCCAAGTGCCAGCTCCAGTACGCCCAGCCAGCAGGCGCCTGGTTCATTACCTTCACCTGCGCACGA